>CAJQZM010037019.1:28668-45660 GCA_907164665.1 Colias nastes | reverse complement strand
GTCATCTTGTTCGATTTATTGATTTTCTAAACATAAAATATGATTGCGTAACGAGAATACTACTTATACTATATTCAATGAATTTATATTAATATAGAAGACCACAATAAATGTATCTTTTTCAAAGGAATTCATGATTTCCTTTTGATAACAATGTGATATAACCTTAAATCTGCGTAGTACATTGTTTCAAAACAAACATCCGTTTTAAGTCATACTCCAATGGAGATGTAAGAAAAATTGTTCTTATCTTAAGATAATATGAACATGACATATTTGTGTATTAATTAAAATAATCTTTGTGTATAATGCAATTGTTATGAAGACACTCCTAATATAATCTCAAAGCTAATTGAATCATAATTTCCAGTCTACAGTATGCCAAAGAATAATGGAAAAGCTCGGACAGCAACAGAAGGAGCAGACAGAGAGACGTGTCGTGTGCATCAGCCAGGACTCATTCTACCGCTCACTCACACCCTCAGAGAGGCTCCGAGCTGAAAGAGGACAGTTTAATTTCGATCATCCAGATGCGTTTGATGATAAGAAACTGCTCACAACATTGAGGGAAATACTTGCTGGAAGGAAAGTTGAAGTCCCAGAATATGATTACATTTCAAATTCCATAAGGTAATTTTTTTTTTTTTTATAAAGCTCTGTTTATGTGATTCTTACTTTTGAATGATTAATCAAAGGAATGATTTCAACAGAGTGCTATTACCCTATAAAAAATATTATTAATGTGATCTATATGTATAGGGCTGAAATATTGTAATGGTTTAAAAGAGTAATTCATAACAGATTTATTAGATTTTTTTGTGAATTAACATTATGGAAAAACTAATGACCCAAATGTATGCTTAAAATATTTATAAACACAATGTTTTATTTACAAATGGATTGGAAATGTGTTAGCCTCAACACAAATTTCTCTATGTCCTCTGTGATTGTAAAATTATGTTTTGAGCGCTTTGATAAGCGCCATAACTCTATTTTCGCGACGTTAATCTTTAACTGTATCCACAAAACAGTGCATTACTTTTTCGATCCATGAGCATTATTACTGTTTGAGAGTAATATATCACTCCATTGTGTAAAACAAAGTCGCTTTCCGCAATCTGTGTATGCTTAGATATTTAAAATTACGAAACAGTTTTTTTTATTACTAAGATTACGAAATAGTTTTTTTTATTACATAGTGGTTCTCGAAGGTTTTAGTGAATTTTTTATTATAGTGGAGCCAATTTAATAGGCAACATTTTACAGTTCAACAAAATTCAGCAACGTAACCTAGTAACGACGCCATAGAATAATATGTTATTTCGTTTTGTGGGTGGGTGGAAAGCATATTTAATAACAAAAGTGCAGTAATTACCACTAGCTTTAACTAAACTCATTCCACCAGTGAGCGTTCACACACCATCTACCCAGCCGACGTGGTGCTGATCGAGGGCATCCTCGTGTTCTACTTCCCGGAGGTGCGGGAGCTGTTCCACATGAAGCTGTTTGTGGATACCGACTCGGATACTAGACTGGCTAGACGAGGTATGTATTTTTAATATTAGTATTTTTTAACGTGAATAAAGGTTTTTTTAGCCGTAATATTTGTTCAGTTTTCAACCACAATTTCTTATTACCCAACTGTGGACCAATTTTCATGTTTTTTTTTTGTTAATGTGGTCTCATGTTCATTTTATTGTGATTGAAATTTCAGAGTTACACCAAAAAAATCTTTCAAATACTTTGTCTGTGTTATAAAAAAATCAAGTGAGTGCTCAAAATAAGTTAATGTTTTAATATAATAATTTTAATATGAAGCATCAATATTGATAGTTAATCTTCTATGTTTGTCTATGCGCGGTAAACTTAATAACTACTGCACCGATTTTTATTCTGTTTTCACAAATGAATAGCATAGTTTTCGAGTTTTTAGTAAGTATATAATTCGTTAAAACATACTATTTTCTATCTAGTGCCACGTGACATAATGGATCGTGGTCGTGATTTGGAGCAAGTCCTGAACCAGTACATGAACTTCGTGAAACCGGCCTTCGAGGAGTTCTGCCTGCCGGTAAGTTTTTGGCAATAGTAACAATGATAAAGAAGTTTATAACATAATTAAAGAAAGTCGAAAGTACTTTTTAAACTACATTTTAATTAAAAAAAGACTTATTACACCTATGGTGTTCAAGGTTAATAATATAATAAATCTAAAGAAAATTTATAAGCTAACGCAGCAAAGCCCCTCCCACTTTCCGTTCCCGTGCGAACGTCGTCGGCAGTTTTCTGCGAAGGCGTTCTGCTTTCACAGCAAACTGATGACGACGTAACAAGATTTACAAAAATAATAGGTTAGTTCGACAAGATGTCGATGTGGTTAAGCTAAAGAGTCGGGGTTGGAAAAAAATTGAGTGTAACATTTTTTCGTTACGCGTGACATTTTTCCGTTACTCGCCATCTTTTTCTTATCCCTACCACGCGTGATTCGACGTATTTCTGTAAAGTTTCATATAGTAAATTATTTTTTGAAAAATAAGGTCATAAAGAAGTTTCACTTCTTACGTGTGTACACTAGTACACGCACACATTATTTTTTATTCCTCATAACTTGTCTGGTTGATGACATACCAATGATTTATTTTCAATTTTACAGACTAAGAAATTCGCTGACGTCATCATACCCCGCGGAGCGGACAACTTAGGTAAGATATCTTTTATTATACTTATAATCGGTTTATTTTTATTTATTCTCAAAATTGTGCATCAAGATATTCAAGAAATAGGTGTATTTGATTTTTAAATTTCTTGAAAAGGTAAGTACAATGTCATAGCCACTGCAATAAGCGCGGTCAATTACGTAGTAGGTCACGAATAAGTGGTAATTAATTCCAATATCATTTATATGCTTTTAAAGAAAAAAAAAATTTTTTCCTCCAATCTCATTTATTCCCCATTTACGAATTCGAATAAAAAATCTCTTATTTAAACATGAATTAGGTAACTTATACATGACAAACATACAAACAACAAAACAGTCACATAAAAAAACTTCACTATAAAATTCACGCGCGTCCCATACACGCATATACCCGCATATACAAAGCCACAATCCCGACCAACTTCTTGCAGCGGCTATGTCACCTCTAGCTGCCTAACCGGTATTCCATTGTTGCAGTGGCTATTGACTTAATCGTGCACCATATTTGGGACATTATGTACAAGAAACGGCCGCGCGCTAACGGGTGTAACGGCCACGCGGAGGAAGATGGCCGCCGGATGTCCGGCAGCTCGGAGGACACGTTGAGTCGATGAGTATCTGTGTGATGGGATAGGTGGTTGTAAGAGTATGGACGATTTGATGGAATTTTTTTGTTGCAATGATGTATATTTTTGTTGAAATTGTTCTGCTCTGAAGACGGACGGAGGCACTTATTACTTAATAAGTACAATGTATAAAACATTACATGATTCGGTTGCTCTGATGCGATGTGAGATGGATCACAAAATGTAACTTATAAATTACAGTTGGTAATTTAAACTGTAGTGTATTTAAAAAGAATGTGTTTTTGGTCGTTAGGTTTTTTAAACCTTTGCCACTCACTCGGTTGATCATGAAACTGCTGTGCCAATAAACCCCTCGGCGTTACGCTCACGCGTCAACCACTATACCAAGGAGGCGGTTAAAATGTCAATGGTGCCAATAAAGAATCTTATCTAAAATCGTGAAATCTTGCGGTGTGCAATGTGCAAACGAAACAGAATGTTTACTATGTTTTTTTTATAGTTACAATTTATAAGTCAACCTTCTTGGGCACTAAATTTTAGTTTCTTAACAATTTCCAATGTCCTAACATGAACGGAATGAACAAGACAGTGACTAAAGTAATAATCAAAAAACGTTTTTCAAGCAGTAATAAAAGCCATTGTAAATTATAATTGAACACTGACTAAAAAAAATTGTCTATGGTATTATCCCATCAAAAAGTTTCATACTCTGTACACGTTTTCGATGCTGGTAACATTATAGACTAGGGTATGTTTAAGTCTCAAAGTTCGGGGTTTTAAAACATAGACTAAGGCATTTAAATGGACATGATAATAATGAATTCCCGAATGTATAGGATTGTAAATTGTAATATACAATTAAGTTTTAATTGAATAATAAAATGTTTTCGTTGTATTGTAAATAAAAGTATTTTATTGTTGACATTCGTGACGCGATTTTTGACTGAATTAAACATTATCAAGTTGCTGAAATAATGGACTTTAAAATGTAATGGAGTGTTAAAAAAGTCATATTTCTATATATTCGGGCATAAATTATGACCATAGAGTTACACAACTCTTAAACGTAGATATTATATCGATTTCATTGACTTTGTATGCGTGAAAATATTCCTAAACATGCATACTCATAGATTTTGAGCTAAGCTTGATCCCGAAACTGAAATTTTACATAAATAAAATGCGATAAATATAAATATTTTCGTAATAATTAGAGTATGAAATAAATTGGTTTTAGATGAAAATTGATTCACTAAATTAAGTACAAATTGTGACTTATTAAATGTGTATTAACTGACACCATTTAATACAGAAATAGCTCATTGTCTATGCCCATAATCAGTATGAAAAAACTTAGCTTGTGGTCTATGACTATGCATAGAACTGCGTACGTACGTACGTCATCGATGTATTATAAGCGCATAGACATTTATATAGTAAAGCATTTATGCTCCAGCAAATAGTTTAGATCGATATTTTTATACATGGTATACATTTGCTTTTATAATCTGCGCATAACGTATGATATTAAAGTTTTTGTTTTCTTGATATTTTGTAATTCTTGCGGTTACCTTGCTTTGGGTTTATAAGTATCAAGAAATTTAAAATTAAACGTTAATGCCCCAATTTAACATCTTTACATAAAAATCATCATTTCCATCGCCATTTTACGTTCTGTTTAGCGCACATATATATATTTAATATATGAAATTTACATTGTATTTGGCTTATGAATGTACTCTTTGTCTATGTTAAATGAATTTAACAAATGTATTAAACTTTGTATGTCTGACTATTTGTATGTCATATTTTGGAAATTACAAATATTTGACCTTTGTAATTTAAACTCTTCTGCATGTAAAAATATGAAAATATTAATTAAGATTACAGAATACTTTTGTTGTCATTAAAATTGTGCGCAAAACTCACGCGCATAACTAATTTGTATTATATTAATAATGGCAACACTTCTGCACAAAAATTATAGTAATTGATATAATTTTATTGTCTATGACAAATCATACTTTTTCGTTGTCTATTAATAACAAATCGCGCCAATTGTTTTTCCATAAATTATGTTTTTAAATGGACTGATATTGACCGAATTCCAAACTGTATGTGATAAGTATAAAAACGAATAGAAAATGTAAAAAAAAATAATGCTTAAGAGAAAATGAAGAAAAAAATTAAAAATCTACTTAATTGCTCTACTTTTATATTAAGGTAATTATTATATGAATTCGTTGTCGTTTGCAATTTTGAATCAATATGCAATTTTTATTTAAGTAAGTACTTGACATTTTCTGTAGTAGTATTTTTTGATTTCCTTGGACTACAAATATTTTCCGCCAATGTTAAAACGAGCCACATTTTTATTATTGTGTGTGACACATGCTCCAACATTAAGAAAAATCCAAATATTAACTAATCTTGACTGATATATTTTTAACAGATTTTACTTAAAAAGGAAAAATGCTAATCGAAAGTTATACTACTACTTCATGTATTTATTTTGCATTTATCGTTATAATAATTACAGTACTGTCACTTGTATTTATTAATTTGTTTTTTGATGCATTATTAAGTAAAGTTCTCGAATATTGTATTTAATGTTCTGTTACAAACAACTGTTGTATCCTTACCTCCAATCTAACGTATGATTTACTTATTATCTAAATAATAAAGTTGCTACAAGAAACTTGCAAATATGATAAAAGAAAAATCTTTGTGTTGTCGCTGTCTCGCTCGTATAAGAATCGAACATTTTTCATTTGAAAATTTTGCACTTGCAATCATAATATTATCTTAGACATGTTAAATTATGGTTAAAATGATAATTTATGTCATGGATGGAAAAATAATAATTCAAATATTATTTACTCCTTGATAAGCATTTCTACTATTTGGGTAGTCATAAAGTGTCAATACATATTTTGCACACCCATATACTAGCGACATCATGTTTTGTTTTTTCTTCTTACTCCCTAATTTTTATTATATGTAGTATTATAATATTGTATCGTATTTGTTATGTTTCTCTAGTGACGCACCTTTAAGCATGTTCTACTTGTGTAGGTTAAACTTGTACACTAGTGCTTAAGCAATAAATGTTTGCAAGGAATTGTCGTTTCTTTTATAATTATCCAAGGAATTTACTTTATTATTATCTTGCGAAAACTAAAAATATTTTTCGCTTATTTTCCAAAGACATCTAATAACCGATGTAGCCCATAGACATAATAGAAATTATAAAAAAAGAAAAATAGGTTTTCGTAAATAGAATTACGGACGGAAAACAAGCTACTTAAAAGAGGGTTGATATTTTTCCTATTTCTAAAATTGTTTCAAATTATTAATCCATCTTATTTCCACAGTGGGTCTCGAACCTGGACCGAAAGGTTTGTCTCAACTGAGAGTCTGTATGTAGCTATCCGCGTCTTATTGCGCTCGACGAAAATATCCACTATAACATTAATCTTATAAGTAGATCTCAAGTGCATAGGTTCATTAAGGTGCATTCTCTATGTAATAAGGGCTAGTTTCATTCGTATTTAGATATGGTAAAATGTGTAGTACTACAAGGTAAGGTTTATGCTAGGTGTGTGTATGTACAAGATGGTTCGAATATATCCTATTGTATACTTTTACGGTCTTTTGTACTATGTTTTTGTAGATTGTAAGTAAATGCTAGCCTAGAATATTGTAATGTTGTGTTTGGGCTGCTGTAACTCAATAGTCAGTATAATATAAAAAGTTGTTGTTTCCGTATATCATTGTGAAGTTGTTATCAAAGAAGTATCACAATGTTTTTATTTGTTGATAAAACAGAGTTACAGCCGTCGCGTCGTTCTAATTTATGTCACGGTCTTCTATATGTATTGTTTCGTAAGCTAAATTAATTTTTAATAACTTTATACATAATCGATCATTTTTTATTTTCAGTTGCGATTGATCTCATCGTGCAGCATATATCCGAATATTTAAAACGGAGCCCCGCTGAGAAGCCTCAATTGGAATACGCGGGAATTTCAACGTCAGTGCCCAGCAGTCCACAGCGAAGTGGCGGGAAAAGTGGGCGCCCACATTAAAAAAAAAATAAAAATAAAGAAATTAAACAGCCAGTGCCCCATTTGGCATTTTGGTTTATCTGTGCTCTAGATATAGATTCTAAATGTGATTGAAATGCTTTTTTTTTTTTATTTGACACTATCGGTAGAGTGTACGGTAAATAGACGCGTGTTTTTTTCAATCACAGGTCATCAATTTATTGTTCGTCATAGAAATAACTCAGTATGAATAAGTTCAAATATTTAGAGAATATAATATCTTTAGATATATTATGCGTAAAGGACATTTATAGTCTGTAAATAATTTTTAAATAGTCAGTAGTGAGATATAAATTAAACAAATGAACTAGTCGAAATTTGATTTCAAGAGGCTAAATGGCTTGAGTGAGTACTTAGGAATTTTTAAAATATCCGTGTACTAAATAAACACATCGATTTGAAATTAACATTAAAATGAAAATTAGATAATATAATAAGCAGTTATATTGTTGTTACGTAACTTATTCGTTACGAAAAAACAAGTAGTAGTTTTAACGTTGTGATACGCAACTCATAGCGTTAAAAGACTGCAAAGAAACTAGAAACTCTTTTAGGTAGCAGAATTGTAACATCTTGTACTAGCATGGCATTAACGTATATAATCTCTAAACTTTTTTCTTATTTAATTCCAAACAGAATTAAATAACTTATATCCTTCAACAGATGAGGTCTGTTCTATTTTTCTTATATCTAAAATATTACACTCATGACTCAGCACACTTGAATATAAAAAAAGTAATATTAAAATTTAAAATCCATATCAGTCCCACCCTAGAGTAACTGTATTTATTAATAATAGCTGAAGAGTAGAACTCGTAATGAATAGAAAGTATATTTGACTATTATTCATCAATAAATCTTAAAATTAGCGAACCAACCAAAGTTTATGTTATATAAAATTATAATTTTAAATTGGAATCACTAAAATGTGAATTATAATTTATATTATTATATTTAAATGTATTATTATTAAAATATATTTACTTAGCTTGACAGTCCATATATTTGTTTTTTATATACATTTTACTACTACTTTTATTCCTTGCCATTAACAAAAATAATTTTACATGCTAATTTAATTTGATAGTGTTATATTTATAAACCAAAGAAAATTCTATATACCTAATTAATTATTAATGAAAACAATGATTTTACCAAAAATACGAGGACAAGAATGTTTAGTTAAATTAAGTTAATCGGTTTGAAATTATAATTTAAAGTGTGTTATTTAGTTAGCTTTTAAAATTTACATTTTGTAAACCTTAAGGGCGCTTTCAATTTATGCGTATCATGTCGGACGGCTGCGGTGTCGAAGCGGTGCGTAAGACCGGCCGTACACGGACAGCTCGAGCAGTTACCGGCTGAGCGACGTACACGGACTGCTCGAGCGGTCGGTCTTTGACTGCTTGAGCTGTAGCTACAAACCGCGCAGTTGACGGCTTGAAGTGGTCGCGACTGCTCGAGCAGTCCGTCTGAATGAATGTCTATAGTTCACCGCGTGGTCGCGATTCAAGCCGTCGTTCTCAACTGCTTGAAGCGGTCCGTGTACGGCCGCCCTTAGACGTACGGTGCACGGACGATCCTCTTTTTCAAACAAAACGCTCCGTGCGGCGCCGGAATCGCGAACGCTCGCGGACGCTCTCGGCGCCGCACTAGTACACGAAACGCATAAATTGAAAGCGCCCTAAGTCAATGTAAACCTAAAAATAATATATATAGATTTTTAAATTCTATGCAGATCAAAAAAAAAATGGTAATAGCATTTTATTAAGAAATATTGAGTGAAAGTAATTTCTTACAGCAGCTCAAAAGTATATGTTGTAAATTTTTTTATGAAAACAGAAATACACAAAACTGTTGGCTGGCTTATATGCATCATTTTTTATGTCTAGTAAAACTACGTAATTTAAATAATCAGATTGAAAATGGCGACTTTTATTGGAGGGAATTATGTGAATGTTCCATCAGTCTGTGTAATGTTTTGAAGTAAAGCAAAAAAAAAAACCGCAGCCATCTTCAATCGCTTCTTTACATGACTGTGTTTTTTGTGTGTGTTATTGTATGTGGACTAATTATGTTATTAAGATTGTTGATTTTAAATTGTTAACTTTGTAACGTTTTTAGTGAGATGATTTATCAAGTCATATTTATTTATTGATTTTTTGCATTAATGTTATTTGTAAGAGTGTGATAAAGAATTTCATGCTATTTTTAATTGATTGTCATAGACATAGACCATACTACTGGTTGTAGTCATTTGTTTTAGAGTTCTAACAGACGAACGGCAAGTTGTAAACGGCAGAGGCTACTTCAGCAGTCGCCACATGTCGACGTCAGTCGTCGAAGCGTCGTTTTGTGTTGACGGCAAACTGCAAGCGTTTGACGGCATCCATTTTTGCTTGTGTCGACAATTCGTCGACATATTAACTGCTGCCGCCGACGCTTCGATGACATGTGGCGACTGCTGAAGTAGCCTCTGCCGTTTTCAACTTGCCGTTCGTAGGTTAGAACGCTTACCAAATTATTGTTACGTGGTGTTAAAAATGTTTTGTTGTTACTTGTATGCTAAAACGAACAAGACATTTTCTCTATTTAGCTTTTAGGATATATTTTGTTTGATTTATAACCCCCATATAGTTCTTATTTTTATATTCCCCTGCCTATATTATACACATTCAATAATTTTATAGTGAGCACTTTCCAAGCCTATTAAATCGTTATTTTGTGAAACACGATTGTACAAATATTTATGTCAATAAAGCTATTTTATTAATATTTGAAGTTGTTTTTATTTTGTATTCGTTATAAGAGCCTATAAAAGGAAATTCTTGCTAACATAAGAATGGATAATCATTCAATAATTCAATTCCATAAATTCAACGCAAAGAATGATTACTGCAAAACAACGGTTTACCTAAAATAAAATACAGAAATAAACACAGAAACTGAAATAAAATCAGTGTTCGTCTAACGCTGCATTTACATCAAACGAGCGAATGCTCATTCTAACCCCACTATGTAATATTCTTTTAGTGAAAACAGGCGTCGAGCATTCTTTCGTTGTTCTTAGTTCGAAAAGAGTTTATGCAATGTTCTAAAACTGAACAACATTGAACAGTAAACACGAATTTTCGTTTACACTAAAAGATCACGAAAGAATGCTCTTGCTCTAGCTCTATGTTCGTTTGACGTAATAGGTCAAGCTAAATGAAGCGATATGATTGGTTAGCTATGTCCACACTATGCACTTTCATCTTCAACTTTCGTCTTCATCTTTCTATTCAACTTTCGTTTGTCGCTTTCAATATTGAATGCGTTAACGAACGCAACGCCAATATAGTCATTTAGTTCATTCGTAGTTTGTCAGCTTGTGGAAACATGTGCGACGACAACATTTTACTTAGTGGAATATGTGCTGCTTACTTGGTCATAAGAAATTCCAGAAAAAAAAGAATCAAGCGAAAGTTTTGGATACGAGGCTATTACAATAATCGAAGTAATGTGATTATGAGAGAACTACGAGAAGATAAAGATATTCTTTTTAAAAATTTTACACGTATGTCTGAAAAAAATTTCGATAGACTTTTGAAATTGGTTACACCAATAATTACAAAGCAGTCAACCAAGTTACGTGAAGCAATACCTAGTGAAATAAAATTAGCTATAACACTTAGGTTCTTAGCTACTGGAGATAATTTAATGTCTCTTTCATATTTATTCAAGGTGTCCAAACAATTATTCATCTTGTTGTTGAACGCTTTGTGGCACAGAAATCCACCAGACGCGGGAAACGTCTTTCGCAGCGCGCGCTGTGCTTTCAACTGTCAATAACGCATGCGTCAAGGGCATGTGTTGCGTGCGCTGTTGACTGCGCTGTGACGCATGCCCTTGATGAACGAAAAAAGGCACAGTGTGGACATAGCTATTTACTAACACATACCTCGCACATTATTGGTGGAACAGCACCCTTTAGGTCGCTGGACTGATTGCGTAGTATTTTTTTTTTAAAGGCACCCGCCATCACAGGGTGTTCGCGCCACCTCTGGAATATTGTCCAGAGACATTATTTTCATTTTTTTTTTTAAGCTATTGCATAGCTTCTATCGCGGGCCTTGAGCGCGGGGACCGAATCGAGAAATTCCGTAACGAAAAACCTCACGCTCCCCCACTCCGACGGGCGGAGGTGAGGCTTGAAGGTGTGGAGGAAGGAAGGTGGAATTCCTCCATCGAAAAAGGGAAAATTCTCGACCAGTCTACTCGACTGGCCGGCCGTTAAGAATTAAGTTGTTGGAATTATTTTGTCCAAATTATTTGGAACACAATATCAAAGCAGCTGCATTGTGTATATTACGATATAGGTAATAGGAGGAACAATAAAACACCGGTATAACCATGATTATTTATTGCTAAATACATTTCTTTGATTACATGCATAACTACTACAGCTGTTAAAATAGATCTATACAATTTGAAATCTAATATAATCTAGGCAAGATAAGTTAATATTTAAATATTTGAGAATATGATTATTATGACAGATTGTATCGCTGAGAAATGATTCTCATTATATTGATGAATGCACCAAAGCAGTTTCTTGCGAAAACACAACTAAGGCACTGCAAATTAACTATATTTATTATGTGAATCATTTCTCATAAACTATTATCTTAAATCAAAAAATCGATTACCTCGTAAACTATTTGGATACAAAAAATATGATTTTACATTACAATATATAACTTATTATGTACTTATTAATTATTATACTTATATTCGACATAATACAATTAATATAAAACAAAGGCACGTCTTTATTTCTTTAGAACAAAACATTGAATTGAAATAATATAAAACGTAACATGAAAACTTCGATTATTCTGTTGTATTGTAACATTGATATAATATAATACGCACTAAGAAATTTTCTATTACAGAGAGAGATAGTTTAACGCTATTAGAAAAGAAAGAAAACATCTAAAGCGATCTATTTAATTTATTTAATATATAAACCCGCGTAATTTCTAAATAGCATATTTGCATAAATACTAAGGCTATTTTCAAGTAAGAAAATACAATCGATTCACTGGTAAAATGCATTGCTAATTATAAATAAATTCGAATTTAACAGCACAACAATTATTTACGTTCATAATAATAATTTGACATGATTTTAAATGAGTAATATGGTGCCTGCGAAACGAGTGCATAAGTTTGATTGTAAAACTGTAAAACCCTTTATTTTACATAATATAAAAGATTCTATGCAATGTTCTATACATAATTTAGAACCAATTTCGTTGCATCAGTATTAATTTCGAAATGGAAGAAGGGTAATAAAATGTATCTATGTAATATATGATTTTTAGTTCCAATGATATTTTTAGTAAAAAAAATAAAAAAATTTCTTTTACGACGACGACGAATCGTAAAAGAACACATTATGTTATTTTATATGTCGTATTTTGGAAGATATAAGTGTGGATAGGCCAGATGTATTTCGTTCTTATAGACTACAAGAAATTCGTTTACTTTGTAGAATTTGAATGATTGGATATAACATACCAGGAGTATAGTTTTTTTATTATTGACCGTAAAGTAAAATATAAATAATAAATGAGTATAATGTTAATGAATTGTGATGTATATTGGTAACGTTAATTTATTGACTGATTATGTGTAAATGAAAAATATTATTAAAATTTATCCATTACTTGATTATATCTACGCATTTGTTTATTACGAACAATGCTTTAAATTTCAACATTTAGGCGTATTTGAAATGATTTACAATAAAATCTAATTGTGAGTACTAATAAGATACCAACTACATAGTCTAGTTCTAGACCAAAAAGGCGCGAAAAAAATTTTTTTTTCTTTTTTTTTACAACCTGTAATGACTTTTTAATCTCGTTTTTTTTCGTAATTTATATTTAATTATGCGACAGTTTAATATCTATTATTCAATACTTTAATAGAAAATAGCAAGAGCCCGTACTACAACAATTTCGGGATTTACAAATTCATGTATTTTTTTACAACCTTACCAATGCCTCAAATCCACCATCAAAACATCCAAAAATACATAACCTTCGAGTATTTAAAACGTTTCATCACAGATTATATACGTCAGTTTAAAGATTTATAGATAATTGCGAACATCTAAAGAATTATTTTCTACACTAATCCAAGTAATTTAAGCGACAAGACTGTATTTAATACTCGTCCACTCTAATTGTTTTATTTATTATATATTATACATATTTAAAGGAGTAAATTTTTAACGGTAATAGTACCTTATTATGCAAGGTTAGGGATTCATAAATAATATTATAAAGCATACGGAACATTTTGCGCTAATTCCAGCAATTTTTAAAGACGCAGTAATTTTTTTACGGTTAATATTAATAAACGAATAGAAAAATTTAGAATGTCCAACGCATTTTGACTAAATTTAATTATCATTGATATAGAAGCTGCACTTTAGAACATGTACAAAAAACCGCAGTGAAAGTGTACCTACTTTTAAAATAATAAATGGTAACCATTTTTGAACGATACCTATCATTTTTTGTTCTTTTTTTGAAAAATGAAAAATGTTGATGCATCTAAAGAGCGTGTATACGCGTGAAATGTCACATTGACATTGACATATAAAGAATTGTTTTTTTTTTTATTTTTCTACTACATTCTTAAAGATCGAACATGGTTGTACTTTTCCTACTAAAAAAAATACTTAAAAATACATAAGTTACTTTGTTGATAACATTCATTGTTTTTCCATCTTTATTACACTTAACATTACTACTTGCATTTATTAAGCTCCATAAATCGATTTCTTTACACATTTATACAAAACCGCGGTATAATATTTTCCAACATTTTAAAACAATAATTGATTATACCGTGTTGCGGCGCTCACGCATCGAGACACCGTCCAATTGGAAGAATTTTGGGCGCGCTGACTTCTGCAAAAAAACAAAAAAAAAATGTTTAAGAATCATTTTATAATTGGTAATTTATGTAAAACTCTAGTAGATATTGAGTGTAGGTTTGTGCTAAATTTTGTAGCACTTGATTGTACTGTGCTTTTTCTATAATTTATTAAGGCACAGTACAGTGTACCGTACAGTGCACAGTACAGTGCACAGTACAGTACACAGTACAGTGTACAGTGCACAGTACAGTACACAGTACAGTACACGGTACAGTGCACAGTAAAGTACACAAAACAGTGCACAGTACAGTTACACAGTACAACGCACAGTACACAGTACAGTGTACAGTACACTTTACAGTGCACAGTACAGTGCGATACTCACGGTGGGCAGCGCCGGCGGGGGCTACGTGTCTGGCGCGTAGTCCATGGTCTTGATGTACGCGACCGCGGCACAGAACTGCGTCCACCAGTACAGAGCTTCACCTGTTAACACACTACCACCCAAAGCGTTCACCAGCTCGATGGTAGACAGCAGTGAAGGTGGGTTCACCTGCAACAGTCAACAATACCGGTGAGATGTACCTAGTGCTTAAATTTAGCTATAAGTACTAACTATAATAATATTAACTATAATACACGTGTAACCTAGTTTTGTAGCTATTAAATAAGGCATGTTTTATTTCAAATATACAGTATTCATTCAGCAGTCCTAGAGTTTCAATCCTCTCCCGAGGCACCACCTTACATGGCGACCCTGCCTAAAGTTGGTGCACGCGCGCGTGTATTTTGACTTATTAAAGTGAAGTCCCATGTCCCCAAGTGGGGTAAGGGGCAGTGCATTATACATCTGTTTCATTGATCGATTTTCTTTATGGACAAGTGGGTGATCTTCTGTGTCCTACCAGACCAAGACATTTTTTTTTCTTCGTCTTCACCGGGAATCGAACCCAGGACCCCTCGGTGCTACGCTCACGCGTCAACCACTGTACCAAGGAGGCGGTCAATACCAGTATGACCACAAAACAATTTAAACACAGTCTAACTTTAAACCAGATTTGTCACTTGAATAGTTGTCTCTGTGAAATACAGAAAGATAAACCCTGTCTAAAGTGTCTTTAACTTTAACAGATGGCACGTCAAAGTAAAGCAACGTGCTTAAAGTCAGAGTGACAACAACAGAGTTAAGATCACAGAGTGCATATTCAATCGTACTGTTTAACAACTGTGTGTATGTTACAGTAACTACTGTGTGAATATGTGTGTGCGGATAAAAATTAAAAGTATTTTTACTCTAATAGGAAAAGCAAACAAAAATTAAAAAAAAAATAAACCTAATTTTACTCGATTACAACAAAAAAAAAATCTAAATACAAGTGAGGGTTACCTTTAATATAACGAGCACTAGCACGGGTGTCAGATCGTCAGCGGCGGGCGGTGAGCCGTCCGTCAGCGACAGCACTGACATTAGCGACGATACCACACGCATTATGCATGCCACCTGTGATAAAACACCACGTAAATTATATAAAATTTTTGAAATAACACTTTTTAGGCAGCTTACGCGGAGCAACATTTGAGCCCCTCAAAATAAGAAAGAACAAGTGATCAAGTTCCAAATATAATTTAAATTATACCCTCCACTGAAATGCAAAAAAATTATTTAATAAGTGTTACAGTATTGCAATGTCTGTAATGTCAACGTGTAAAAGTATTGTTACATCTCTAACTATAATGTGTCACAGTATTTCAATCTCTTTAATGTCAACGTGTTACAGTATTGCAATGTCTGTAATGTCAACGTGTAAAAGTATTGTTACATCTCTAACTATAATGTGTCACAGTATTTCAATCTCTTTAATGTCTAAGTGTTATAATACTATTGTATTGTAACGTATGCCAACGTGTTATAATATTGTAACATCTTCAATGTCAACATGTATTGTAAAATCTTTAATGACAACGTGTTATAGTATTGTAACGTCTATAATGACAACGTGTTCTGTAACAGCTCCCTGACCTGTTAAAGCACCTGTAACAGCTTCCTGACCTGTTAAAGCACGTGTAAAAGCTCCCTGACCTGTTAAAGCCTCTGTAACAGCTTCCTCACCTGTTCAAGCACCTGTAGCAGCTCCCAGACCTGTTAAAGCACCTGTATTAGCTCTCTGACTTGATTTAACACCTGTTACAGCTCCCTGACCTATTAAAGCACCTGTTACAGCTCCCTGGCCTCTTAAAGCACGTGTAAAAGCTCCCTGACCTGTTAAAGCACATGTAAAAGCTCCCTGACCTGTTAAAACATCTGTTATAGCTATCTGGCTTGATAAAACACCTGTAACAGCTCCCTGACCTGTTAAAGCACGTGTATAAGCTCCCTGACCTGTTAAAGCACCTGTAAGAGCTTCCTGACATGTTAAAGCACGTGTAAAAGCTCCCTGACCTGTTAAAGCATCTGTAACAGCTTCCTGACCTATTAAAGCACCTGTTACAGCTCCCTGACATGTTAAAGCACCTGCAACAGCTTCCTGACCTGTTAAAGCACGTTTAAAATCTCCCTGACCTGTTAAAGCACCTGTAACAGCTTCCTGACTTGATATAACACCTGTTACCGCTCCCTGACCTGTAAAAGCACGTGTTAAAGCTCCCTGATCTGTTAAAGCACGTGTA
>CAJQZM010037019.1:8792-27927 GCA_907164665.1 Colias nastes | reverse complement strand
TGCCGCAGCAGCGCCTGCGCGTGCGGGAAGGGCGCCGCCCACACGTGGCGAGCCGCAACACCGGCACTTCGCGCGCTCGTACATGCGGCCAGACGACGCATGTGCTCGCTCAACACCCTGAAACGTTACAGGTACCCTCAAATTAAAAAAAAAAATTGTTGAAATTAAAAAAAAATTATTAAAATACGTTCAGCTGGTGACAGCACCAGCTGAACGTATTTCAATGATTTTTTTAGAACACAGGTTCTCAGTAATTATTTATTTTTATATAAAAAAGAAATTTATAAATATTCTGAATACGTTTTTTTGTAATATTAGGTACATATACATAAATTCGATGAAAAAGTAAAAAACAATAATTACTCGTGAAAATTTAAAAAAAAAATCAAAGAACTCACTGATCTCTAGCAATATCGCCATCTCCGTTCGGGAACAGCACTTGCAGGTACAGTCTCGCGAACACCGCTCTCTCCACCGTCACTTCAACACTTTCGATCACTGTTGGTGTCGCACCTAAAAATATATTTATTTTAGCATTCAAGTATTAGTAACAACTTTTCTCTCATTCGCCATTTAAAGATCGACAAAAATGAAAAAAAAAAAAATCATTGAAATTAGCACCTTATTTCGTATGAATTAAGAATAGATTCTTATTCGTATGAATATAGAAAACTCTGCCTAATACATGCACAGGCAGAGTTTTGTATCGGATTTTGAGCGTGATTGTAAGTCTAGTTGTTCACTGTACATACAGCAGTTGGTTTATTGAGATATAACTATTCTTGTGCAGGATATATTTCCTTTTACATTGAAAGAGAAATATGATAATAGGATTATTATAATTTGCTGAATGTTGACTTGCTTCAAGTGTAACTTAAATTTTTATTCAAATTATTTCAGCTTACCTTCCCAAGACGGATCGGCCTTAACTTCAGCAGTGATCGCTTTAATACTGGCCGTGAGTCGTGTTGCTTTTTCATCCATCAGCTCTCCACCTGCGTCGCCATTTTTTTATTAATTTTTTTGATTCTACCCTCAGAAATTTTAAAACATCTATACTAATATTATAATCTATACTAAAATTATTACAGATATATATCAATAATAATTAAAGCTGAAGAGTATGTTTGATTGAACGCGCTAATCTCAGGAACTACTGGTCCGATTTGAAAAATTCTTTCGGTATTAGATAGCCCATTTATCGAGGAAGGCTATAGGCTATATATCATCACGCGAAGACCAACAGGAGCGGAGCAATGCGGGTGAAACCGCGGAACACAGCTAGTACTTTTATAAAAACTATTAATTATTGAGAAGGGGGTGGATATCGGGCTTATTGATCGAAAATAAAAGATCGCAACGCGTAGTGGTCACAGTAACAACCACATAACATGACAATACCGTCACGTTACGGAGTAAGGCAACAATTTTGGTATCTTTGAATCTTGCCGAAGGAGTTCTTCTTTGTATTTTTTTTTATTTTTCCAATGTCATTATCAATTCAACCTGAAAAATAAATTTATTTATTTATTTATTTTAAACACTTTATTGTGCTGCCAACATCAACATAACAAAAGTAGGTACAATAAAATTTTAATTAGTACAAACAACAGAAGGCGGCATTATTACTAACAAGTAATCTCTTCCAGGCAAACATTGTGTGAAAAACAATATTACTACAGCGGAGGTATGTAAAAAGTTAAACATAAATATATGATACTAAAAATACATAATATACACACTAATATAAGATATAATATACTACAATAAATAACGCAAGTCTACACAGTATGTCGACTGACCGTTAACAGCATGGTGCGCGCGTGCAGCATGGTTCCTGGCCAGCCTGCGCAGCGGGGCTCCACGTTCGAGCTGCTCTAACACACGAGCTGCGCCCGCGCACCGACCACACTCCGATACCTCCCCGCGGACCAGCTTGATTTGACTGTAAGCAAGAGATAAGAGATAGAAACGAATTTATCGCGCTAAAGGGGGCTAGATGGAATTAAGACCAAAAGTTGTAATGACAGTTTTGCTATAGTTGTAAGCCATGCGGCGTCTCTCTCTCAAAGAAAGTAAGCCAGTTATTTTGGTAACTTCATTCCATCCGGGTCCTTGACACTTCTCAAGTTTTTGGGGAAATATAGTGTTCTAAAGAAATTATCATTTCTTTTGCGGCGCCTTTTTTGTCATATAGTTGTCGTTGGAAATGCATCGAACAAAAATCCGCCATTTTTTTTTGTCCGACAAGGACATAAGCTAAGTTACTATCAAGTTTTATTAAGCAAATTAATTTTATGTTGTAAACATTGGCTAGCAAGCAAAAGACTTTCTATCACACATTTTACATCTTCATCCCCCGCTCACCTGCGCAGATCGTGATGCGCGTGCGCAAGGGCCGCTCTGCACGACGCCAAGTACGCAGCGTACGGGCGGCGAGCTGCTAGATCTGCCCGTAACGCGGCAGCTAAGCGAGTTGCCCGTGCCCCGGCTGCGGATAGAGCACGTGCTGTTGCTGCTGCTTCTGCGCATTGCCCGGCCCGCACCCAGTCCGCTAGGGATGTGCTCGTACAACGCTGGGAGGGAAAACGATACTAATTTAGGCAGGTCAGTATGGTAGGCGCAAACTGCCCACCGACCATAGCCATTAGTGGCCAGCGACAGACACTTTTTCATATATTTTGTACTCGCTACAGATGAAAAAATGTGTCAACTGGCTGTTGCTGGCCTAATAAAAGAATAGAAAAAAATCGATCACGGGACGGGATTCAATGCGTCTTTCGTTGAACAGCGGTTGTTATATCATGCAAAAATCACGTGTCTTTGTAAAAGTTAAATTTTGACATTGACGTGCCATAAGTAACTAATTTCACAATCCCCTATAAAAAAGTCGTCAAAAATGTGCGTGAGGCGTTGTATAAAACATTCATTGAACCAATTGCCACCGTGTCAGCAATGTGGAATAGTTTAATTGGAAAACTCTGCCTATTAGATACTTAGGCACAGTTTTGCTTCAAACATCTTTGAAGCGTGATTTGAAAAAAAGATTAAAAAAGACAGTAAACACTTTTTTGTTCATGATTATGCTGAAATTCAAACATCACACTGAATTTAAACAAAACTTACATTAGGCACATATTCGACGCAATGGAAGTCCGTGTTGGACAGCACGGTGCGCAGCCGCCGCTTCATGCTGTTGAATACTTCTGGGTCGTTCAAGTCGACTACACCCTCGTTCCTAGAAAATTAATAAAGGACTAATCAGAAAAGTCACTCATCATCATGACTAAATTTCAAGTCAAGTCAGTCAAGTCGTCATCATGACTAAATTTTGTCACTTTCAGCTTAAATCATTATTTAAAAAATCACACTTTAATCATGGATTATGGGCAAAGATCCCACGTTGAATTGACAATAATTTAAAGTATTTTAATATTTATAAGAATTTTATTGCTAAAAAGCTAACAACTTAAATTCAACAAAATCACATGTAAGCATACCTATAATATAACAAAGATTTTTACATGAATGCCTACAATTACACTTTTATGATTTTACCAAATAATTTTTAAGAATATCCAAGTTCCATACCTATCAAGTTCACTGTCGGCCACATCGGACGGTCGGCGAGTGACCCGCCGCTGTTTCGTGTCGGCGTGTCGGCGATATTTGGCCAAAATCTCCTCAGAGCTCTCACCGCCTTCCGTGCTTCTATCTTCGCTGCGAACATCTTCTTCTGTCACTTTAACCTCTAAAAAATAGAAAAAAAAAATATTCTTTAAAAAGTGTTTCGGTTTAAACGCAATTTATTTACAAAACAACAGAATACCATGTTAAAATGAAAGTAAAAGATGTAATGTTCCAAGTTTCTACATAGGCAGTTTCACATTGCCCACAATTCACTCGTAGATTGAATTCTATTACTTATACTCTCAGAGCTCAAAATCGGTTAAAAATCCAACGACTTTCGAAAGACTGCAACTTGAATTGTTTTTTTACGCTCAAATTCGCTTACCGCTATGATGTGAGCGTCCTTTCTTCCATCAACACATCGGAACATCTTGATCTTATGCAACAGGTGGCTATCTCACACACCCACGATACACATACTAGAATTCTATTTCTATACGCTTAAAGCTCAATATCGCTTACCGCTATGATGCGAGCGTCCTTTCTGCCGGAACATCTTAATCTTGTGCAGCAAGTTGCCACCGGATCGCTTCACGTTGCTCTTCAGCTCGTCCAAGTTGCCGACTATCTCTTCACCCACTATGCGTCTTCTGTGGATTAGAAATCAGTTTTAAAAAGGGCGTCTTATTAAAACAAACTTTTACTGTTATCCGGTGAAATAGAAGTTTTTACATTAGGTTCTAAACATTTTAATTTTATTACTAAGATTATAAACATCTTTATGTGCTAACGAACCTGAGCCTGAAAGTACGTTAATAAATATAAATTTATAAAGAATAGAAAAAATTCGATCACGAGGCGGGACTCGAACCCGCATCCTTTCGCGCCATTCCGGGGCGGATGCCCCAGAGCAATCGAATTTATTCTATTTTTTCAGTTTTTTTATGTGTCTAAGGGACACACCGCGCGCCATCTATTGAGATGATTAACAACCATCTCAACCAATATGAAACACTTTTCAGTGAATACAATATTGTAACGATGGAACACGACCTTTTTTGTTGAAATTGATATTTTTTTCTTTATAAATATAAAATAGTACGTTAATACTTCCAGCTGTTTCTAAGAGCGGCCGTACACGGGCAGCTCGAGCAGTTAACGGCTTAGAGACGTACACGGACTGCTCGAGCGGTCGGTCGTTGACTGCTCGAGCTGTTGCTACAAACCGCGCAGTTGACGGCTTGAAGCGGTCGCGACTGCTCGAGCAGTCATGTGTACGGCCGTAAATGAATGTCTATAGTTCACCGCGAGGTCGCGGCTTCAAGCAGTCGGTCTCAACTGCTTGAAGCGGTCCATGTACGGCCGCTTTAAGCGTACTCTTTGCGATATAGCGGTAGATTAAACAAATAAGGTACCATTTTGCTTAAAATGCGGCTTACCTCTGCGTCTTTTCAGCGGTAGCATCAAAGCTAATGCTCTTCGGTATAGCCCCCGTACTCAATTTAACCGGCGGTGGACTGACTCGTCTCTCAGTGACATTCTCCGAGTTCACATCTTGGCTAGAACTGGCCGCTGATACTGACGTTTCGCTGTTCACTGATAACGTGCTGAGAGATATGTTGCTTGTGGCCTGATCGCGTGTGTCCCGGCGTCGCTCTATACGCGATGAACTTATGTTCACCTTTTGGGGAAAATTTGGAGTTAAAAATTGATTTACCATAAACAATACTCACAATCTCTATAATATATAAAAATTAATCCATATTTCTCTTTGGGTTTGATAATTTGCGTGACGAAAGGACAACGTTTGTCAGGTCAGCTAGTCGCAAATAAAAATGACGTCATAAAATGTCCAAGAGGCGTTGTAAAAAACTTTTATTCAAATTAACACCCTATTTGGTGGCAGTAATGTCCATAGTTACTAGTATATGCTCTTTAAATAACTCTGCTTAATAGGCAAATTGGTAGAGTTTTACTTCGGACAATTTATTAGCGTGATTGTGTATCTAGTTGTATATAGTAAGTTAGTTTTGTTGAAATATTATAGCACAAGATATAACCATATAATAGTGGCTACTACAACTATATTACACAGCTTGACAAATGTGTATTGCTCCTGGCATAATAAGTTCACAATTTTTTTATAAATCTTCAATTTAGAGCATTATGTAGTTCAGTATAGTTTTTAGCTCGTCAGAATTAGTTGCAACAAAGGTATTCCGTTACAACTACATCCTATAACCTAACCAAAACGTGCTCTAACGAAAAACAGGTATAGTTTGGTCCATAACAATTGCATATCATATTCAATTTATTTATTTAGCCCTTATTATTCCATGACATTTCAACACAAATTACAGAAAAGTACACTTAAGAAGATAATATTTATAATGTAATTCGGATAAATGTCCTGGCCCTTTCGGGTATAGGCCTCCTCCAACTGTCTTCATTTCTTCCTGTTGCCAGCTGCCTTCATCCAGTCTCTTCCCATCAATTGCAGGATATCATCAACCCAGCGAGCCTTTGGCCATAGACAAAGTCAACAGCAAAATAGTCAGGACAAAAACCAGAGTATTTGACGCTTTACAACATGCACAGCGCCTAAAATGGAAATGGGCGGGACATATCGCCCGTTACTCTGAAGACAGATGGCCAAAAAGGGTCACGAAGTGGATAGGTCCAGGAGCCAAGCGGAAGAAGGGCAGACCAAAGGATCATATTCAATACACTTATTTCATATATACTTATACTACAATTTATAAACATAAAACAAAAAAACTCACAACACTAGTCCGCATCTCGCTCTTGTTCCTAGAGACGGTCGCACAGTTCATTCGTGCAATCAGCTCGTTCACTCGCGGCTCGTCGTTCCTCTCTGTGTCACCGTCGAACCGCCCATACTGGGACACCGAGAGAGCGTTGAACGAACTCTCGCTTGAGTTTAGTGATCTGTAAAGTAATAATAATAATATTATCAAAGTTTACTTGTTAGTAACATTTTTTTTTGTCCATTTTAGCAAATATGTGTCATTTTTTTCAATTTTTTAACTTTTACTAATATTATAAAGAAGAAAGCATATTTGTATATTTGTCTGACATGTCACGACGGACCGATTTAATGGTGTTATATTTGTACCTGGAAATACAAGGCTACAGAGTGACATAGGCATTGATTATGATGATGATGGAAGATAACATTTCATCTCATTAAAACATCTCATTCCCAAGCTAATTCCCTTTGTCTACGCGGACGAAACCAAATAACAACAAAAAATGTGTGCGTGTACTAGTGTACACACGTAAGAAGTGAAACTTCATTATGACCTTATTTAAAAAAAAATTTACTACGTGCAACTTTACAGAAATATGTCGAATCACGCGTGGTAGGGATAAGAAAAAGATGGCGCGTAACGGAAAAATGTCACGCGTAACGAAAAAATGTTACAGTAAAATTTTTTCCAACCCCGATAAAGAAGTTTCACTTCAAAAAGCTATATATATAAACAGTATATCCAAATTACGACCTTGCAACGTAACAAACAGACAAACAAACTTTCGCATCAATAATACTACATACCTGTCCATAGGATCGTTCTCCTCGTAACCCTTGGAGGTGGAGGGCATATTGTACTTGGCGCTGAACCCGTCCAATCTTGGAAAGCTGTCTGTGACCCATTGGCTGGTGGCGTCTGAGCCTGTTGTGTGCTGGTTCTCTGTTTCTTCCGCTTGGTTCTCCTATTATGGGTTGTTACTAATAATATTACATACCTGTCCATAGGATCGTTCTCCTCGTAACCCTTGGAGGTGGAGGGCATATTGTACTTGGCGCTGAACCCGTCCAATCTTGGAAAGCTGTCTGTGACCCATTGGCTGGTCGCGTCTGAGCCTGTGGTGTGCTGGTTCTCTGTTTCTTCCGCTTGGTTCTCTTGTGGTGGGTAGTTACTAATAATACTATATACCTGTCCATAGGATCGTTCTCCTCGTAACCCTTGGAGGTGGAGGGCATATTGTACTTGGCGCTGAACCCGTCCAACCTCGGGAAGCTGTCTGTGACCCATTGGCTGGTGGCGTCTGAGCCTGTGGTGTGCTGGTTCTCTGCTTCTTCCGCTTGATTCTCTTGGGGTGGGTTGTTGCTGTAAAGGAAAATTAAAAGCTCGGAAAATCATATTTTAGATATATTTTTTAGTTTTAAAGCCTAAAACATGAATGAATTACCGGGCTGCCAGGGCGGGGCCATGCCGGAGCCGCGAAAAAAATAAAACAAAATCCATCGACATTTCAACCACCGATTCGGCCCGGCCCGATAGCAAGTAAATCATCATTTAAAATGCTTAGAAATCTTTTAAATAGAATAACATTAAGCATGAATCGCGCTCTGCTACTGCTTTCTTTTGATATGAAAATGTAAAAAATATACAATACAAATCGAACCCAAAATTATCTTACTTATTTTGCGGGTAGTCAAAAACATCTGCTGTGAGTTGCGCGGGCGCAGTGCTCGGGCTCTCAGGAGCTGATGTAGCGTAGCATGTCATTACCTGATTTAAAAATATTAAAGAATGAGTATTTATAAACTGACTAAAACTGGTTATAATTAGGATGCAACGAATAGTTGTTTGGCCAGATACCGGATACCGGTGTTCGGCCTGACCACCAGCCGAATGTTCGGTATCCGGTATAAAAAGCTGTGTCTTTATTTAGATTCTATTTATAAAATCTACCAAGTTTACTATTCGGTATCCGGCCTGATAGTACATTATTAAAAAAGGGCCGGATAAGCCGGAAACCGGATAGG
Organism: Colias nastes; assembly: GCA_907164665.1. Taxonomy (NCBI): domain Eukaryota; kingdom Metazoa; phylum Arthropoda; class Insecta; order Lepidoptera; family Pieridae; genus Colias; species Colias nastes. The sequence continues at coordinate 19,502 of CAJQZM010037019.1, read as the reverse complement.
AACCTAATATTCGGGGCATCTCTATTATAACTTATAATCTATCTATGTAAAATTTATTTAATAACTATAGTCACGAAAGAACATTTTCTCGGTCATTTTCTTAATTCGTTAAAACCCAAAATTCATTATATTTCAAGCTATATACAATTAACTTTCATATGACTTTCAATTGAGATTGAACATAATATGGTTTCTATACCAATTCACAAACTTCAAAAGAGGAGAAGGTTCTATATTTCTCTGTATTTTTTTTATAATAAAACTTACCGGATACCCATTAACAAGGATGCTCTTCCTATTCTCGATAGAATAGTGCGCGTGCGGCGGCTGAGACGCAAGATCAAGTTCACTGCCGCGAGACAAAGCCGCGGTCGCAGTTAGATAACCCGATCTGGTGTAAACAATAATAATCTATATATATGTCGTGGCCATATCGTAGATTTGCTCATTTCATGATATGATCGATCATTTCACGAAATGGTCGCATTTCATGAAATGGCCAACATAGTTTGATCAGATCGTTAAGAGCGCTTATTCAATTTAACGCAAGTCAAAATCTCCACGATCTATTACGATAGATCGCGGCTTGCGCTATCCTTTTACTATGAACAGCATAGGTCCACAGGAGAGCGCCGAGCAACATGTCCTCTCTCTGGAAAGGCTCGCTGCCGACTGATTTGAATCGGGTCGCGCGCAGTGTTTTATAGTACTTTAAAAAAAATTGTAGAAAAATAATAGAGGTACCTTAGTTGATTTTTTAAATTTTATCTTATAAGTAAGACATTCTTTTATTGCAATATGTATAAATTATATTCAATTAAGTCAAATATCTTGGTGAAAATAATCATTTTGTCGACTATAATTTCTAAAAAAATTCACATTGTTCGGATTTTAATTTCGTAAGTTAGGAGTCCAAAATAAAAAAATCTTTTAACTAACTATTTTAATAAGGATTTTTGCAGTTAGTTAAAAAAAATTGTGTGTTAGATCTGTCAGCAATTTCAGATATTTTTAGCTTCGAAATTGACACTAAAAGTGAAATCAAGTAATCATCGGCTCAGTTATCTTGATGGTATTCACAAATACTGTATTAATTGAAAAAAACTCTTAACTAACTACATAGACAATAAAATTTCCTAAAATTATTAGTAATTCATATGTTTGTAAGATAAGTGGTTGATGGACAATCTGGTTTGAAAAATCACATATTTGAGCCAAACAGCGCACGGACCGCGTACACGGCCTTAAATCGTCAACGTTTCACGATTTGGCCATCCACATTTGGCCAGATCGTATAAAATATAAAGAGTCCATAAAATATTAAAAAAAAGACGGGTTGCACTCCGGGAGTGCCGGCAGAAGTGAAAACTTGATTATTAACGTTCAGCATGTTTGATATTTTGGAATGGTATCCGTCTTACGCATGGAATATAAAAGCTAAAAAAAAAAAAAAGTCCGTCTTACGCTTTTTCGATCAGGCCACGTGTCCTGACGCGAGTTTAAGATTTTATACCCAACGCCGCTAAAGAAGTTTTCACTTCAAAAATCAGAATATTCTAAAAACTTGTTTAATGTCATTTAAGTTAGTGCCGCGGCAGCGGCCGGCGAATGCCAGAAGCGAATCGTTTTTGCAATAAAAAACAGTTAGGTTAGGTTAGACTTTGATAAACAACGCACGAGCCGAGCGAGCAAAGCGAGCGTGCCGCGGCAGCGGCCGGCGAGTGCCAGAAGCGGATCGCTTTTTAAAAAACAAACAATTATAATACTATAGTAGGATATATAAATATATATCCTAAAAGAAAAATTGCGTCTTAAACTATTTTATTTAAGACGCATTTTTTCTTCTATACATTAAGATATCCACATTTTCCATAGTACTCGAACCGTCGTAAATTCTTTGCTATGACTTTCTTCATATTGTTATTAAACGAATTATGAAGTTTTTAACTGCGAATAATTAAATTTTCGCCAGCGGCCGCCATCTTATCACATAAACACAGAGCTTGCAGCGCCTCTACCAATGATTAATGTAACTATTTTACGATATGATCAAATAATTTTGACCATTTCATGAAAAAACCGCGCGTTTAGTTGGCCATATCGTGAAACGATTTCTTATCATTGATCTGCTCAAGCCACATCATGATGTGGCCAAACTAAATTGGCCATTTCACGAAATGCGACCATTTCGTGAAATGGCCAATCATATCATGAAATGAGCAAATTTACGATATGGCCACGACATATATAAAACTCAAAGGTGACTGATATAGTGATCTATCAACGCACAGCCCAAACCACTGGACGTATCGGGCTGAAATTTGGCATGCAGGTAGATGTTAGGACGTAGGCATCCGCTAAGAAAGGATTTCCCGAAATTCTTGCGGGAACGGGGAAAAACGGGGATACACGTACAAAGTCGTGGGCGGAAGCTAGTAATATACTATGGTCGTCCAGTGGTCGAAATACGACCAAAACCATTATCAAAAGTTTATGTTTATGCGAGTGTGTGTCAAATGCACAGCAGTGATGTTTTTTTTAAGTAAAACTTCTTTATGCTGGGGCCACACTAACGTCTAACGTCTAATGCCCTTTATCGCGATAATTATTCCGATAATTTTTAAGGCGTTAAGTGGGTGGCTACACTTGAACGGTCAACGTGAATGCCGATTGTTGGCGATAAAAACGGCGTTAATTTTATTTAAATTCTAGCAAGATGGACGTTGAAAGAGCTCTGTATTTTATGAGTGTAAATTTTTATTATTTGCATTTACTGAATCATTATCGGATGAAGAAAGAAAGGAAACAGAGGAAAAAAAGATGGTGGATGATACAAATGCACAGGAATCGTGAAAGAGAGAAAAATTTTCAGTTTCGGATCCCACAAACATGGTTCTGTTTGCAGAACCTCTAGAAACGCAATAACTTTTTCGTTGCTCCACTCCGTAGCCATAGTGCGTATTTCGTGCGTATAAAACTAACACGTGCAGTCCCGTCGCGCTCTCGATGCACACTGACAATACGTAGTGTGACCGCTTCATTGCGTTAATTCTCGCGATAATCTCTTCGCCTAACGCCAAACGGCAATGTTAATGCCGTTGTTAAATTATACTGGCTACACCTAAAGTTAACGTCCATTATCGCGTTAATTAATGGCATTTCCCGTTAGTGTGGCCCCAGCATTAGGTAAACGTCTTGGAGTAAGGCGACGATTCTGGTATCTTTGAATCCCTTTAACATCAAGTTTCACTTTTGACACATGTGCTCGGCACACACACATTTTTTTTTTTGATTCAATGTATTTAATAATGCGATTTTATGGGAATATTTTGTACTAATTTTTTAATTAATACGATTTATAAAAAAAAGTATAGATTAACTTACCGTCCAGGTATATTAGCTCTGGGTGTGTGACGAGGGCTGTTCATGTCTGGTCTCTTTGCGGTGCCGTTCTATAAAAATAAATAACGAAACAAATGAAAAGGTTGCTGTTTATTTAATTTTTATCTCTAATAACGAATAGTATTCTTACACGACTGTAAAATAAAATAGGCAACTTTGAAATAACTATGTTTAGTCAAAATTAATAAGCATATTTCACTAGATTCAAAAAAATGTAAAAACAAAAATAGATTGACGATGAAAAAACTCCTAAGTTTTTTTTTTACAAATGCGGGTAGTTCCACATTCACCCACGTATTTAGTCCACCGCACGTTACCTGCGGCCGCAGTATGCAGTCGTCGTGCGCGGAGGGACGGCGCGGCCACGACGTGTCCGACCGGGCCGCTACCGACACGCAGTCGTCTGTGTCCACCTGTATAGTGTACATGTATTTGTATTTAGTAAGAAACTATGCATTATTGACGTGACAACGTCTTATAATTCGATTGAGCCGGCTGCACGCCCGAAAAAACATGACTCATGCGGCGTGACCTCGCTCTGAGGCGTTCCATGTAAGGCTTGAAGTGCAAGCGAGAGCGAGGAACGAGCGACAAAGAAGCACAATCGTTGTCACGTTCAACTATCGTCAGTAAACCGACTTTACAGACAACCAATTTTTTTATTGAATCCTTCTCATATTTAAAAAAGAGCGTGTGTCAGAAGTGAAACGTCTTTGGCAAGACAGTATTACAATAACGCGATCTTGAATTTTTACTCTCAACGCGCTTAAAGAAGTTTCAATTTAAAAACTTTTTTTACTTCATAAAAAAATATTTTTGGGACATATTATGGTGATAGTGTTAGTAAATTATGGCTCTCGTATTTTATATAAAAAAAAAAATATAAAAAGTAGATAGCAATCAACACATAATTGAAATCATTTATCGTCAAAATATGTTAAGCATAGTAAAACAATAAATAGTTTACCTCAGTGTTACGATCGCTATCGGACGCCAGCACATCGACGCTCCACGCGGATTCGCTCGCTGTCTCTGAGACGTCCGGCACATTTGTGTTATTGCCCGTTGAACCTGTACGATTTTTTTTAATTAATGATCGAGAAACAAGACAAACTATTTACAAGTGTTAAGTTATTAATACAATATGTTTTGCTTTAGCATTAACATACTTTAAACAATAACAATCACAATCTCCAATTTAAAGGTCGTGAAAAAGATCGTCAAAATGTCCAAGTTCTGTTGAATAAAACATACATTCAAAATAGTGCTTTATCATGTAGCAGTAATGTTCAAAGTCTACTGAACTTGACATAGAAATTATTATATTGCTTGTAATATAAAACTGCCTTATTAACACGTAGGCAGAGTTTTGCTTCGGACAGATTTGAAAATTATTGTGAGTCGTTTTATTTATTGTACGTCAATTTTTATCTTATTAAATCTGACTTTATTTTTAATTAGCGATTAAAATGACTCTGACCACTATATTCATATAACTATCCTTATCATTTTCCAGTATGTCTTTCTGTCTGATAAATTTCAATGTTTTAAAATTAAAATACATACTCAAAGTAGTCATTTTTCTTATAAAACAAAAAACAAACCTTGATTATTAGCATTCTGTCCGTGATCACACGTATCGCCGATCGTCTCCGAGTCGGACGCCAGCACATCTGTGCTCCACGTGTCCGACATTATGCTGATTGTTTCGTCGCCTTCTAGAAGCTTCTGGAATGTTCCAACGATTTTTGTATGATTGTAAATATTTGCTAATTTTTGTATAAAGTCCTTAATAGTATTATAGAAAAAAAGTGGAATCAACATTTTGCTGGCAACATTTTCATATTTCAAACTAGATGACGCTCGATGAAAATTTTCTCGAGGGGTGTAAAATTTAAACAAAGTTACTCGTAATATTGTTAAACAACTGTTGCTCAACAAATGTTAATCGTGAAAATGAGGCTTTAGAATTATTGTTTTGAAGTAAAATATAACTATGACAATGTTAATTTATTGATCCTTTCTGTGATACAAGGTTACATTATACTTTGTCAGTTTAAGGTGGAAAAAAAAAATAAAAACAGTTTACAATACATTTTACACAAAAAATACACAATTAACTCGAATAAGAAATTTACATACCTTAATTTCGAATTTACAGAACTTGTCTTCGATTTCGTTGCGCGTTTGCTTCAATAGTTTAGCTTGGTTTGCGATTGACGTTTGGTTTACCGGCGCGTTTTGAGGTGCACTGTAAGAATGCCAACAAGTAAATAAACTTCTTATCACACACAAATAAATTTTGAATAAGAAAGTGGAGTCACGGAAAATGTCATATCCATTAGGACTCATGCATTTAAATTGAACAAGCAAGTCAAATTTTCGATTTGATTGCATTTTTTTAATTAGGAATCGAAAAGTTGTGTTATATAGTATACTTATCAATTTGAACTAATGGCAAGGAGTGCCTTGCTAGAATTATATGCAAATGAGTATTTCAACCGTGAGATTTAGACGATTTTGTACGAACCTACATAACAGCAAATCAATCTCCTACAAAATATCAGTGTACATTTATCAACATACCGCCTAGCCGGTTGATCACCCGCAGTGTCTCCATCGGTCACCTGTGACGATGGAGTCTCACGTCCAGATATATTTGGACTGCCTCTGCCACTCACGTTTGCTGACACCTGTGGATCAAACATTATAGAATAAACAACAGGACTCACAATAACACTTAATTTAACGATGTATAAGTCTGCCTACGCGTTTATTGGGCAGAGTTTTTTTAATGAGCGTAACAATAGACTTTTAACATTACTGCCCTGTTATAAGGTGTTCATTTGAATGAATGTTTTATACAATTGCAATGCTATTCGAATAATTTTTGACGAGCTTTTAATAGGCGATTATATTATGTTAGGTTGTTTATGGGACGTCAGTAGCATCGTAAGAAATAGTTTATTTATAATTCAATAAATTAAAGTTTTAAAAATTCCTAAAATTCTATAACAAATTTTATTATAAAGTGTTTACAGATGTATATTTGCATTTCAACAATAAATTATAAACAAAAATCATTATATTGGAGCACAAAACCTCCATATTTAAAGCCGGTTAAAAAAACAAATAAGCATTTCCCTCACCATATCAGACAAATTATCATTCTGGTCCTCCGTCTCCAACTCAAGGCTTGAAGTGACACTATGGTTGGAAGCCGCTTCGGAGACAGCTTCGAGATTATCTGACGTATTGCCGAGAGATACCTCGTCGTGGGATACTGAGAACCTGTTGTAAAATGTGCTCTAATATAGTGGTATAAGGATCATTTTAAAATTGACTTGTTGGGGTTAGAAATTATGTTGTTGCAGTAGTACTATAGGATTAGACTCGAAGGAACACATAATTTTGCATCAATAAGAATAGTTCTCTATGCTGGTTAAGTTAGTCCATATTTTAACAATAGCCATTTTTTCATACAAAATTTACACATATTTATAAGCTGCCGTCTTGTTTATTTTAAAAGAACATTAATAACAACACAATAACATTGAAGTAAAGGTCATTTTGCCTTAACCACAAGTCTTGTAGGCTTCTGCACAGACGTAGAAAAGTTTTGTGAACATAATTATCCAAGCAGCATATTAACAACAACCTTACTCCATTAAAATAAAGATCACATTGCCTTACCACGTTTCTGCACAAGTGTACAATTTTTTACGATCATAATTCTCCAAGACAAATAAAAACAATCCTATTCCATTGAAATAAAGTCCATTTTCCCATACCTAGTACGTTTCTGCACAGGTGTAGTCGGTCCGGGCGGTAGTGCGGCCGCGTCTTCCGTATCACCCGCCTCGCTACCGCCGTAGTAACACTCTAGAACTTTCGACTCGGGTACTAGACCTGTAGGGGTAAGTTTATTTTAATTATTTATTTATTACTGGTTATCCGCCAGCGAAAGGATTGAATTGATGATGATTTCAACTTCGCAATTTAATAGTGGTTTTCCACCCGTGAAGTGCTTTTATAAGAAGTCTAATTGAATGAATAAATGTTTGACTTTGAAATGATATGTTTCAATGCGATAAAAATTAACCAAAACGCACATTAAAAAATGATATAATCGCTAATGATATTAAACATTTTAATATTATTTGTTCGTTTTTTAATTACGAAACAGGGTTCAGCGAATTTGGATTAATTTACACTTCTTAAATTCCATTTAGAATACATAAGAAATACATAAGCGTATAATGTTGAGCTATATGACTGAATTACGCGCTTGTTGATGGTTCAAATTTTATTATATTTAACACACTTTTCTCTATAACAATAGACTTTTTCTTACTGCATACAATATTCAGAAAACCCAGAAAGTATACAAAGTGTATATTATACACTAAAAACACACATAAAAAGTGTAAAAAGTAATGTCTATCTAGTGCTAACATGCAGACTAAAATTAAAATACCGAATCTGTTTTTTTTACTACAGTTAATAAATGACGTTTCCAAAAATATCTCCCACCTACGTAATCCTGTTCATCCACATTGGCCAGCTTGATCATCATCACTTCAGGTGGTTCCAGGGTACTGCCCTCCTTGTCTTCGTTCCTAGGTACCCTGGGCTTGGGCACTTTGCTGAGGATGCTGCGCTTGCTGCTCTCCGGCTCTTTGGTGTCTTTGGTCTCTGGTGTTGGTCTGCAAATATTATTAATTGCATTGCATTTATTGAATGTAGATATTTTATGTTGTAACTTAATTCTTATATTTAATAATTGCGTTATTACCACTGTAATACTGACTCAGTTAGAAATGCGATAGACGACAGAAGATATTATCATTAGCATAACGAATATCGATTGGTTGTTAGGTCCCAATATGGGCAGATGTTTACTTTGTTTTGCTTGCTACATCAACAACATAATATAAGTAGGTGCTAGCTGTACTTTTACAATTTTTCGGTAATTTGCTCGATTTACACGCCCTACCCCTTTTTTAATGACTGTGAAACGGCCGCTATTGCAGTAGCTGCCTTGCTATCGTATCAAAATGTGTGTATAGCATGCATTAAATGTACCGAGTTTGAGTTTTCCTAGTTTGGCTCGACCGCTGCCCAATGTAATTCCTATAAGTAAATTTGAAAGAAAGAAGAAAGAAAGAAAAATCATTTATTTCAAGGACATCAATAAATAACATCAATACAAAAAAAGAAACAAAACTAAAACTAAACAAAAAAAGAAAATTACATAAAATTTACACACAAGAGAAAGTAAAAAAGAACATGAGAAAAAAATTAAAAATAAAGAAAATCTATTGTTAAACAGTGTCCTTGAAAAAGGGAAGCCAACTCAGCATAATCTATGCTGCAATTATGCACACACAGAGCTGGTTTTCAGTGGCCCCTAGACATTGTTACGATTAGAGAAACAATATGTAAGTAATATTAAAATGCGAAATAAAAATATAATATAATTTCATGGTCGCACGTTGAAATGTGGTTAATTCGCTCATAGTTCATCATGCCATCATGCTATTTCATTTTCATTCTAATCGTGTGTGTGTGTTAGTGTGCCTGTATGAAGATCGAATGTTGTATTGGTAACCTATTCACTTTCTCACCTAGTAGCCGGCAAGTGCGCCAATTGCCTTAGCAAATCATGCAATCTCGCGCGATAGTTGGGCTCTAACGTGTGCAGGCGCGCCGCGAGCCGCGCAGCGCCTTCGCCCCCGTCGGTCGGGCTCCGGTCCCCGTCCGCGTCTGAGGCCTCTAGACTGGAGGAGGACGTGCTGTCGCTGGTGAAAATTATCACAAATATATGGTCATTTTGCGCATGTATGCTTAATTTGAACACGTAAAAACAAATTTAAAAACAGATACTTTTTTTTTGCGTTTGAAAAACATAATGTTAATTCAATATTTGCTGACTGAAAGATTTTACTAATTAGTGATTAGGCCGCGCAATAAATTGTACTCTTTGTATTTCAATAAATAACTGTAAAGTTTTTTGAGTGTACTGAAGTGTTAAATAAATAAAGCATTCCATTTTTCATTCACACAACATTTTGCAATGGCCTATCGGAATTTATATGAAAGCATTCGTTACTGTCTAATAGAAATAATAATAATTTAAATATGTTGCTTTCATAAACTTACATGATTAATAATACTTAAGTAGTTTTAAGAAAAAATGTAACATTTAAGATTGTTAATAAAGGCTTTGTTTATTTATATTCGTTACTGTATCGTATGCACTGATACTGACACTTAACAGAAGCGAATGACACCATATTTTCCCGCCAAATATTATGACGGTACACAACAACGTAAAAATATACCAAGGTCTCTCTGGACACAGGGTCTTAATCAAAGAAAAATTACTTTTTTTTCACAATAGATAGTGCAAGAGCTTACCCAAAATTGGCGACTTCGTTCGAGGAGGCGCTTCCATTGGTCTCTTGGGCTAGACCGTTCGATGCGTTGTTGTTGAGTTTAGAGGAGATTCTTCGTAAGAACGTAATCTGTAACGAGATCAATTTTGTTACATTTCTTTCAAACACTTTAAACATTGATTTGATGTAACATATACATTATTGCTAAGTGAGCTTCTCCACTTTTATTTCTTACTTGCATTGAAATTTACTTAATTTATTAGACTCGAAGGACTATTTTTCGAATGTGCCTTATTTCACCGCCTCGTTTGCCTCGTTCACCGTCTCCACTAGCGACCACACAACCTTCCAACTTGGTGTATTGGCAGGAAGAGGGGGGAGATAGTTATCATACAAAATCACTAATAATACCCACCAGTGTGTGTACATCCTTATACGTGTATAATACTAGTTCTTAGACTATATGGTGGGAGCTAGAGGGGAAGTGGGCGGGGGAGTAAGAGAGCAAGTGGGGGGAGATAGACGGGAAGTGGGGGTAGCTAGAGGGGAAGTGGGGAGGCCTAGTTGTTTATAAAAAAACGACGTGTGGCACTCGGGGACTGCCGCGGTAAAGCTATTGCATGCTATGCCTTCAAGCCACACCTCCGCCCGTCGGAGTGGGGAGCGTGAGGTTTTTTCGTTACAGAATTTCTCGATTCGGTCCCCGCGCTTAAGGCCCGCGATAGAAGCTATGCAATAGCTTAAAAACAACAAATAATAATACATGTGGAGGGAACGGAGGGGGGGTAGATCTTATGAGCTACTTATTCCTTACCAATGTGTGCACATCCTTATACGTGTACAGTGCTAGTGGTGTCCTGGTAGGTGCGTCGGTACGTAGCGGGGCGTCGGGCGCGGGCGGGGCGGGGGG
>CAJQZM010037018.1:0-31391 GCA_907164665.1 Colias nastes | reverse complement strand
GGCGGCCGGCCGGTACCGCCGCAAACGCTACGTCCCGCAATTTTTAAATCTGTAATATCTTCGAAAATATTCATTTAAATCATACGGTGTAAAGGGCCATATAGATCTATATTAAATGAACAATGTATTCAAGGTATTTAATTGGTTAAGGATTAATGCTGTATTGGTTAAAATCGCTTCGAAAATTAGCCATTATTTGTCGTAAAAAGTAAATGACAAAAAAAAAGTTATTGTGGGTTATCCATAAGAGATAGACATATACCATCGCGGACTTTTCTGTAGACCTTTTCAATGTGTATAATACTTAGTACATTATTTTGATAAAACTCGTAGGGTTCAGCCTGCGTTTGCAATGTAAGCGGAAAAAATGTAATTATTTACGACATCACATTAGAAACCTCAAAAATAACAGTACTTCTCCACTATTTAATGGATGTTATTATACATATAAACCTTCCTCTTGAATCACTCTATCTATTAAAAAAAACCGCATCAAAATCCGTTGCGTAGTTTCAAAGATTTAAGCGTACAAAGGGACATAGGGATATAGGGACATAGGGACATAGGGACAGAGAAAGCGACTTTGTTTTATACTATGTAGTGATGATGTGAAAATTTGTATGTTTATTCCCTTCACACAAAAACTGATGAATCGATTTTAATTAAATTTTTCAAACTCATAGAGGGTAATTTGGATGTACACATAGGATATCTTTATTCCAAAAATTCCACGGGACCGGGAACTAGGCGGGTTTTCCTTTGACTACGCGGAATAACGGGAAGCTGCAGGCGAAAAGCTAGTATGTAATAAAGTAGCTCATGATGCTAAATGTGAATTTAGTCAAGCATCATGATTGGTAGCTATTGATTAAATAGTTTCATTGAAAGGAAGAATAAAAGTTTCCATAATTGATTTCCCATTGCAGAGAACGCGTCTTTTAAAAATGTAACACAAAATCATAAGAAATATTGATAAATTTGAAACACCGACGACGTGCTCTATTAAAAAAGCTATGTAGTAGCAATATGTCTATCGATTTGCGTCGTATGGGTGGCCCTCATAAAGAACAGAAAATAAAAAAAAAGCTTAACAGGGGACATTGGTACCCCATACTTTTTGCTTCGCTCGCGTTAATCCCGATATACCCTTGGGCTCCCCTGCTATAATATATACATATATCAAATACAATTGTATAACAAAAATGTTAATATTTATAACGTAGTATAAAACAAAGTCGATGTCGCTGTCTGTCCGTCCCTATGTAGGCTAAATCTTTAAAACTACGCAACGCAATTTTGATACAGTTTCTTTTAATAGGTAGAGTGATTGTCAACAAAGGTTTTAGTATACAATTTATTAGGTCTTTGACAAAGCGAGCGAAGCCGCGGGTGGAAGACTAGTTGTATATTAGTTAATAATTCATTATTTTCAATATGTATAACATACAAACGTGTCAATCAAATTAAGATAAATGAGAACGAACATGTTATAGAATACTAATCAACTGATGTTCCACAAACAACTTCCAAACAAACAATTTAGCAAATGTGCAAATAATAGTTATTAATTGCTAATTTAATTGGATTTGTCAATTATATTTTCATATTGAAACTATGTATTCAACTGTGTATAGGTAAGTATAATTATGGGTAATATTATAAAGCTGAAGAGTTGGTTATTTTTTCTTGCTTGAACGCGCTAATCTCAGAAACCAAGGCCCAATTTGAAAAATACTGATCACGCTAAGACTAATAGGAGCGGAACAATGCGGGTAAAACCTTGGGGCACAGCTAGTAGTATTATAGTATCTGTGGTTATATATAAGTACTAGCTTTCCGCCTGCGGCCTCGCCCGTGTTTTTAAAGAAAAACCCGCATAGTTCCCGTTCCCGTGGGATTTCCGGGATAAAACCTAGCCTATGTTGCTCAGTGAAGATGCAGCTTTCTTATGGTGAAAGAATTTTTGAAATCGGTCCAGTAGTTTATGCGTGAAAACCATACATACATACATACATAATTACAAACCTTTCCTCTTTATAATATTATTAGGAATAGATGTAATTCTTAATAATTAAAATAAATTTTCGAATCAGTGTTTGTAACGAAATACCTCCTTCGTTTGACCAATTTTTATTAATTTTTTGTGTGATTTCGAAGGGTCATTGGCCTAGCACGCCGCGGCCGAGTCAGCTCGTCACAATTATAATTCTCTAAAAATAATTATTTCATAGTGTATTAAAAATAACTACATACCTATAGGTATTTTATCATATAAAACATAATAATAATAATACTGATTCTCAACTCTCATTTGTAAAAAAGAAATTGCAGGCTGAATTTACGTTGTAAAACTATTTTCACTACCATAAAGAAAAATTATTCTTTTAACCATAGATAATAAATCCTTGGCCGCCATCTTGATGCATCTAGCTCGTACGTAATTTTCTTTGCTGACAACATTATTCAAATACCTGAGCTTTATGTGTTTTTATAATTTCCTGTTTTAATGTAATGGTTCTTTTTATTTATGAATGCACTAGCTTACCGCCCGCGGCTTCGCCCGCTTTGTCTAAAACCTAATAAATTATATACTAAAACCTTCCTCTTGAATCACTCTATTAAAAAAAACATCAAAATCGCATCAAAATCCGTTGCGTAGTTTTAAAGATTTAAGCATACAAAGGGACATAGGGACAGAGAAAGCGACTTTGTTTTATACCTACTATGTAGTGATTCCACGCTAAAATAATATTTTAAGTCTTTAATATCCTACTATAATATTATAAATGCGTGTTTGTGAGGATGTGTATGTGTGTGCTTGTTACTCTTTCACGCAAATACTACTGAACCGATTACAATGAAATTTAGCACACATATAGAAGGTAACTTGGATTAACACATAGGATAGGTTTTATCCCGGAAATCCCACGTGAACGGGAACTATGCGGGTTTTTCTTTGAAAATGCGGGCGAAGCCGCTGGCGGAAAGCTAGTAATAATATAATTATTTGATGACACAAAAAATAAATAAAGACAAAATACATTAATTAAATTGTATTTTAATCGTATGACCGACTTTATCTCCTGGGGTTTCTAATTACTCATTAATATAATTCAAAAGCGCTTCTGAAATAGGTTAAGTCTACATAATTGTTTGAAATTGAATTCCATTATAGTATTTAACATTTAATATAATATTTTACGTTTCTAGAACGTTCTAATATCTATTTAACAGGTTTCATATAACAATGAATTCAAAGATAACAGCGAGTAATGTAAATGTAAAATTAATTATCACAAAAAACTTAGTATACAAAACTTTTAATAACCTCATAAAACTGCGTTTCTAATCCTGTTGCTAAATGTTCTACCATTCTTTAATATTCCAAAAGCTGCTGAGTTTCAAAAGCTTGTAGAGTAAAATTAATATTAAAGAATTTAGCCTTTGTTCGTAAAAGAGGGTGTAAGCCATCGGTGTAAGCATAGATAACGTACTTACCGACCCTTGCTCGACAGCTGAATATCAAGACAGGATCTGAAAGAAATATGGCTTTTAGAACATAATATTTTTATATTAAGCTTGACGTTCTAGAACGTTCTTTATGTGTATAGACTATGTGGTGGTATATTAAATTTGTGAGTGTGTGTAGCGTTTTTATAAGTTTTTTTGAGTTTAACGATTCCTTTGTTAAGGGTTAGTTTCACGACTTGCTGATAAGATCACTGATAGCCTATTTAACCCTTTTCTATGAAAGCTTACAACAATCTTTCTCGTATTATTAAATGTCAGTTAAGCTAAGGCGAAGTCAAAATGGAATACACATATTCCATGTAGTTTATTATTTCACTTGTTTTAGTTAATGTTCTATAAATTTTAACGTTATTTGTAACCAATATTATCATATCATATAAAAGCTTAACCAAGAAATAAATAGAAAAACATCATTACCTTTAAAATATAAAAGATACATTATATACACACGTTAATGTTTGTTCTATTTTATTCACATTTTATTAAAACACTAGAGTATATTCAAGTATTTTGTTAGAATAACGTGTGCTTCCATATTTTGTTTGCCGATGATATATTGCTCGATGTTCGGATCGCGAGTGTCCACGCATAATTTTCAGTTTTATTATGTACAATATACCTATGTATGTTCAAAGAAAAATAATAAACCTACGTTAGTACGTACTAAATGTATGTACCTATATTTTTCATGTCCTTTGTAAGTTATAGAATCTATCTTTTTTTTATACTTATTTCCTTTCATCTATACTAATATTATAAAGCTGAAGAGTTTGTTTGTTTGAACGCGCTAATATCAGGCACTACTGGTCCGATTTGAAAAATTATTTCAGTGTTGGATAACCCATTAACCCACCCACAAATAAACAATTTTGAATTTTGAATTTGAATAACAAATAAGTACATACAAAAATAAGTACATTCTAAATTAGAAGGGACTAGCTGTGCCCCGCGGTATAACCCGCATTGCTCTTCTCCTATTACTCTTAGCGTGATGATATAAGTCTTCCTCGATAAATGTACTTATTTTTGTATGTACTTATTTGTTATTCAAATTCAAAATTCAAAATTGTTTATTTGTGGGTGATGCGAAAGTAACTCTGTCTGTCTGTCTGTTACGCTTTCCCGCTTAAACCTCTCAACCGATTTTGATGAAATTTGGCACAGACAATCTTTAGACCCTGAGAAAGAACATAGGCTACCTTTTATCAAAACACTACGCGGGCGAAGCCGCGGGCGGAAGCTAGTTTAATGATAAATATAAAAAAAATATTCTAAATTATTGCACTTGCAATCTCTTATAAGCATTTTTTCAAATTCTTTATTGTAGATAGAATAAGACAAACATAAATTATATTATTTAATATCTAATCATAACCTAACAATAATTAATACTTTTTGTAAACAAAACTGTTCATTCAAGAAAACATAATTCACATGACAATTTTCTCGAATTTCTGTTCAATACATAAAAGCCAATTAATAATTTTTGGTTGAAAACTTATTTTTATTGAAAGAAGTTTCAACTGCGAAACAAATTAAGTAGGTACTTTAAGGCCCTTTTCATCAATTACCTATTGGAAGAAAATAAAATCAAACTTTTGTATTTACAAATTATGAACGTAAATAGGTAAGAAGCTAATTATGGAAATATGTAGTACAAAAAATAATGTAATTTTCATCAAATATATCTTACACTAGCTACGCTTCGCGGTTTCACCCGTGTGGTTCCACTCCTGTTGGTCTTAGCGTAATGATATAATATAGCCTTCTTCGATAAATGGGCTATCAACACCGAAAGAATTTTTCAAATCAGACCAGTAGTTCCTGAGATTAGCGCGTTCAAACAAACAAACAAACTCTTCGGCTTTATAATATTAAGTACCTAAGTATAGATTTTGTTGTAGCACTAGGTTTTGAAATTTGAGTTGAATTTGACAAATCTAATACTTAACATATAAAAACCAAAAAATGCTTTATAAATATAAACTTACACATTCAAGAAACATAACTCTCTTTTGCTTCAGTCAGTAATAAATCACACTATTGTTTATTTTAACAATTAATTAAACAGTGCTTCTCAAAGAAAACATACTTAATTGCATGAAAACAATTTGAATTAAGAACAGTAAAATGCAGCCATCAATTTGAAATTCGAAATTTGACATGCCCGTTCCCGGGTTTCTAAAGTAAAAAAAAACAATACAGAGTAAAAAGTATTTAATAAAAGTTCTCATTAATTGTTTATTATTTTTAAAGCTATACCTACCTTTGGTCATATAACTTATTAGCCCATTATTTTTTATGGAAGATATTCAATCGTCTCTGGCGCCATTTTTTTATGCATTTGCCGAATTTGTGGGGTCTAATTACTATTTTTTTTTTACGCTGCGATAGGGGAACGCTTGACCACGGACCACGATCTCGCCTGATGGTAAGCTGAGATGTGGCCTAAGATGGAGCGTGCTTCCCTAGAATGTACTATTAATTATCGATTATGACCTGTGATTATGACAATTCAAAAGTGCTTAAAAGTTTAGTTAAATAAATGAATGTTTAATAATTCTCCAATCAAATACCAACTTTTAGACAACTCGGCAAAACTGTCAAAATGATGTATGGCAGTAAACATCCACATTTGATGACGTAGGCTTATGAATATTGATGACGTCACACACGCCGTGACGTCAGCAAATACGAGTTTTATATTTCAGTATTTACTCGGCAGTTAATAATCGATTTGTGTTATGAACTATGAAGCTTCGATTATATATTTTGATGTTTTTTTTTAAGTGATTGTTTTTTGTGTAAGAAAATATTTTATTACTGCATACACTAATATACAATGCTGAAGTATGTAAAATCAAAAGCAAAAGTATTAAAATTAAAAAAAAATATTATATTCTTATTTTGTTCTAATTATTAAACATTATTATTAATGTGTGTTTAATTAATACAGTTTATCAATCGATGATAATAAACAATAACATACCCGCCGGCCCAATAATTTATTTTAATATTTTTTTTTACAATTTTATTCTTCTTTACAATTGAAACTGGCGTGATCATAATCAAATTCGAAATTTATTAACACACTGAAAAAGCGGCAACACCTAAATTGAACGATAGAATAAATAAAACGGAATAAAGTCTGCGCAATAACGAGTAAAAGCAATTTAGTGAAACCCAAATGTTTAGCTGATAATGCTGATATACAGTGTCGGCGTAAGGGCCACTGACACCCTGGGCGAAAATATTGTGGCGCCCACTTGAGGGAAGCAAGTGTTAGTGTTTTGCTGATCCCAAGTAAAATTATATTAAGAATTTAATTTAATATAAAAAAAACCGCAGAATAAAAGACTGCACAGAGGACACACCACAGAGGAGTGACTCTAACGATATCGTTAGAGTCGCTCCTCGACCACAAACCCTCAAAAAATCCATCTAAAAAAAATCTCAATAAAAAATATGCATATGCACATAGCGTAGGGCACAGTTCTGAGGGTTTGCTCCAGGAGAGGCAAGAGACTTCAACTTCAGACCTTGGCGCCCCCCCAGAATTTGTCGCCCTGGGCCATCGCCCCATCACGCCCCCCCTAACGCCGGTACTGCTGATATAACAGTGGAAACTGTTAACTGTTACACTTTATATTCACAGTGAATCGTGTTTTGAACACTACAATATAGAGAAGCTTTAAAAAACCTAAAACCCAATGTAGGTCATGTAGGTAAGTTTTTTTCTTATTTCTTTAGACGACGCGTGAGGAAAAATTTATAAACCTTTCTACGTATATAAAATGTAAACGAAATGGTAAAATTGGTAAGTTGTGATGAAATATCAAAAACTTTACTATATATTTTGTTATGTTATTTATCTAAATGTTGTACAATTATTTTTTTATGGTATTAAAAGTCCTGAGTCCTATTTAAAATAAGCCAAAAAATTAGGCACCATTCTATTAATTATAACAAGTGATACATTTACAGATAAAATGTCTTTCGGAATATATAATGACAATCATGTTAAAACGTAATAGTTAAACTTACAATAATATTACATGAAAACAGACCGAACAAGCGAAAGTCACGCTTCGTGTAAACTTTAGAACATTGAAATTCCAGAAAAATCTCGAACTGCAAATATAACCCGGCAAAATTGGAATGCTAGTTCAATTTTCTACATCCTATAACCGCCAGGTGCTATTGAACCTTGCATCATTATGAAGTTATGAGTAAAATGAAGAAAGTGCCTTGTATAGTGATTGATGATGTCGTAGGCAATATTATTACAGCTATATTATGGAGCATAGCAATCTGTCAACTGATTTACTTTTCGGCTTAAATTGATGGTTTGGAGGGAAAATATGATATCTATTTTTTGTGTGTAACTAGCTGACAACTTCATTGACCTAAAAATAAATATTTTTTCCTACTTTTGCAACATTTTCCCTTGATGCTCTGTATCAATATAAAAGTATTTTATGGTCTTCCTCGATAAATAGTAGATCTAAAACCATTTTTCAATAAACCACCAGGAAGAATAGGCACAAAACTAGTAAACTCTTAGTGCTTAACTGTTATATACATAATATAAAAAAAATATAACTATGTAGGTATATGAATTTTCCAGACATATTTACTTATAAATTACGCTTAATTCCTTGCTTAGAATCTAAAATCATCTACAAAGTATACATCAGTAATAATTACTATAAATTCTTCCGAATCTGTGAGATCCGGAATCTTTTCAAAAGAATGAACACTGCAAGTTGATAGCTTAAGCCGCTTAACTAAAGTACAATAAAAGCTGGTGCAATATTGCATTTTCCTCAGAGATATTGATGTATAAGTAATCGGATTATGTTACTTTGAGTCTTTGATAAAACTTAATCAGTCTGTACCATACTTGCCAATGTTATTAATGCGAGCGTGTATGAAAGATAGCTATAGGTATCGTTTGAGGTTACTTTTTGTTACGGAAAATCATATGAAAAGGATTATCCCTGTAAAATTAAGAGTATAGTGTCTAAAAAGTTCATGGTTATTTACAAATTACAATACATAAGGATGTATAGAACATTTTAAAATGGTTAGTGACATTATTTTTAACAATATAACAAACAGAGTCGGTTATTTTCGTGCGTAAAAAATGGTTTTCTTTGTTCTCTTTGTCAAACTGTTGCAGCAGATGCTAACTTCAGTAGTATTGACCCAAGATGAGAAAAAAATATAGCCTATATTAGCACCTAAAGATATGCCTTTCACCTGGGAATAGAATTTAAAAAATCGGTCGATTAGTTTTCGTGTTGTCGCTTACCAAGCAAATATTATTCTTCAATCAAATCTTTACTCTATATTACAATTTAAAGAAACAAAAAATCTCTCCTCTTAACAATAGAAGCTTAAAGGATAATAATAATATATTAAAGCCGTACAAGTATTCTCCATAGAGGTGGGATAGAGGCGAATGCACCGACGATTTATCTATTAACGCGTCGGATACAAGTTGACGTAATGCTTGACTCAAGTGTACCGTCAGCAAACAAATCGAGATTAAATTTATTATTTTAGATTTAATTTATGGAGATTATTTTTTTACCGTGTATCATATTGGGGGGGTCGAGTTACATTTGTTCGTACTTTATAGATTACTAGCTTACTGCCCGCGGCTTCACCCGCTTTGTCTAAAACCTAATAAATTATATACTAAAACCCTACCTCTTGAATCACTCTATCTATTAAAAAAAACTGTATCAAAATCCGTTGCGTAGTTTTAAAGATATAAGCATACAAAGGGACATAGGGAAATAGGGACAGAGAAAGCGACTTTGTTTTATACTATGTAGTGATTTTGCTAAAGACAAACACACACACTCAGAAAAAAACGGAGGAACAAAAAAACGCGTGTATTTGTGCAAACAAACAACATAATTTAGATACTAAATGAGTTTAATAATCATGCCGGATTGAATATTGTATGTACATAAGGTTGAATATTGTATGTACATATACAGGGTGTCCGACTGTTGGTATACTAAGCTCAAAGAAGGTTATAGTTTTGCATACGCTGAGTACGTAAAAAATGTTTATAAAATTCCAGAGCATTTTTTTTCAAATAGATGAATTCTTAAAACTCTATGTATACACTCATAACAGGCCTTAGTATACCAATAGTGGGACACCCTGTATAATAGCTCTGTCTGTAGGTAATAGAACACAGTCTATCTCTATTGCAACACTCTAAATACCAGTTAACAGAAATAAAAAATGTGTGCGTGTACTAGTGTACACACGTAAGAAGTGAAACTTATTTATGACCTTATTTTTCAAAAAATAATTTACTATATGCAACTTTACAGAAATACGTCGAATCACGCGTGGTAGGGATAAGAAAAAGATGGCGCGTAACGGAAAAATGTCACGCGTAACGAAAAAATGTTACACTAAATTTTTTTCCAACCCCGATAAAGAAGTTTCACTTCAAAAACCCTTAATACAACTTAAGCATAGCCTTGTCATCAAAATGCGCTTTCATTGTCACAAATAACCTGCTTAATTGCACCTATAAAAGACAATGAGCCAGTTACTTGCAACTAACAACATAACATACAAATGTATTTATTCAGAAGCACTCCAAAACCTTGCATAATCCAAAGATAATTAAACTTAAACTAATTTCAACGAACAAAACTTGTACAAACGTACAAGTTTTCCCCAGGCACTAATTTGTTGACTGTACACGTCTGTAAATATCGTATATATGCATGTCTCAAGCTGCTAACAATGGGAAACGGTCGATATGAGTACGGCGCGAAAAAATTAATTCATTTCGAACGAATGGTGGATCTTTTGTTGACGATTTATGTAGAAATAGATGTTATCTTTCAGGATTTCATAAGTAGATATTAGATATGTTGTCTGTACAAAATATATTTATTGTACAGACAACATATCTAATATCAGAGTTTGGTTGAAGGAATCTTAGGAACTGAAAATATTTTAATGTGTTGGATAGCTATATATCATCACGCTAGGGAAAATGTGGTTTTTCAGAGCTAACGAATTTACGTGGGTTATGATGACTGAGTTGAGTTTGATTATGTATACAGGGTGTAATCGTTAAGTGTGCACAGGCGATTATTCCGTAACTATTACAGATATCAAAAAACTTTAAACTGATATCGAAAGTACTTAACCTAATGAGTAAAATGGCCATAATTAATTTTTAAAAATAAAACGAGAAATATCTAAAAAAATTACTTTAAACCCTCCCATACATTTAGTATGAGATATGAATATCCCATGTACATTTAATATGAAAGATTTTAGTTTTTTCTTTCTTTTTTTGGTTTTATGCTTTAATTACTTCGCAAATTTGAAGGGAAGTTCATTTAGAAACTGTAAATAGAGCTCCACATTGTATTGCACAATAAGGACGTCACTTCGAAAATCTGCTATGAATACAAAATGTATGGGAAATAAATTGTATGGGAGCGTTTAATGCAACATTTTTGGATATTTCTCGTTTTATTTTTAAAAATGTATTATGGCCACTTTACTCATTAGATTAAGTACTTTCGACATCAGTTTAAAGTTTTTTGATATCTGCAATAGTTACGGAATAATCGCTTGTGCACACTTAACGATTACACCCTGTATTGTAACTCAATTGCACAATCACGTCTTGACCTATTAGGTTTAATTTTTTTACACTGGTAATCTAGAACTAACTCAAGCGACTTTTTCTTTCTTATATCTTCACTACATAGTATAAAATATTCGCTTTCCACCGTCCGCGTCTGTGTCGTCTGTGCTTAAATATTTAAAATTACGCAAAAGATTTTTTTGGAACGAAGTTCCTTATCGCGCATTGTGAAAGGGGGCTAGACGGAAAAAATTCTTACGAAAAGTTGTCACGACACTTTTTGCTAGAGTTATAAGCCGTGCGGCGTGCGCGTGGTTCTCTGTCTGTCTCTCTCTAACTTAACACTTCGTTCCACACTTCGTTCCATCCGGATGTCCCTTGACATCGCTCAAGTTTTTTTTAATAGATAGAGTGAGTCAAGAGGATAACTTAGTAGATCTATATATATAATATATATTTTTAAGCCATGCCAAGCCATGGGGGGAAAGCTAGAGTATTATAATCGAGAAATATCGTAATACATTGGCTACATTGAGTCAGGTACCATTTTAATGTAAACGAAACAATAACTCAAATTCAAACTCAAGAATAATGTCTACAGAAGTTAGTGATCATACAAAGAACAAGTTAATAATAAAATTAACTTAGAAAATTAAGCAGTAATGAGCTTACAAACTTAAACAAGAACCAATTTACAATTTAAATTTTTCCCACGCGAATTCACAGTTGAACACCTGTTTACTGGTTCATTATAATGTATTTTCTGAGAAATTTTGTTGTATAATACCACTCCAGAAAAAAAAAGACGGGTTGCACTCCGGGAGTGCCGGCAGAAGTGAAAACGCGCGTAGTAGAGAGGGGATAGCTGTCTACTCTCCATCCGTCTTACGCTTTTTCGATCAGGTCACGTGTCCTGACGCGAGTTTAAGATTTTATACCCATTACAGAAAAAGTGCTCAACGCCGCTAAAGAAGTTTTCACTTCAAAAAATACATAAATCAAGTTTACAAACTTGAACAGATAGCGTTTGGCTACTGAACAATCTGTTGAGACCATAGACAATTTATAAAGTGAAGAAAAAAAACATAAGAAATTGCTAATTAAATTTCTTGAAGACACACAGATGAGCTTCATTTCATCAGCCACTTTTCGTTTATGAAAATTTATTGACATAAAAATCGAAACCATTTTTGTTTTATTTAATTGTAGGTACATGCATAAAACTGACGGAAAAGGCCATTTATTCATTTAAAAAGCAGAGTATAAAAAGAAGTCTTCAGCTAAGAACAGTTTTTACGAAAGGGTCGTGTTAAGCAGCCTTGGGCTCTCGCAAGTTTGTACGAAAATTCATCATTATTAAAAATTGAGACTTATATTTTGGTAAAAAGGTTGCTTTTGGAGGAAATAGGTAATACTTTTAGCGGCAGTCGGATAAGGGTCTAAAAGAACGTGGAAGTTTTCTGTAGATAATATAATAAAATCTTTTATCCAGAGAGACATACTTATATGAAATATAGCATATAAAAACGTGTACAGAAGATCGTCGGAAGGTCTTATCGTTTATGTGCAATTTCTTCCAGACTACCATAGCATAGACAATTTCCAAATGCAAGTAGAAAAAATATAATAATAATTCATTAAACTGGTAAATTACTTTATGAGACCTAGGTAGCTAAAATAACATTTTTTAGGTTCTTTTCCATCCCCTGTCTGTATGTTTGTATCTACATATACAAAGAAGTAGCCAATGCGTGGAATAAAAATGCAGTATTCACTAATGTAATAAACATATTAAAAGTTCCATTTAACACATGGGAATTCTGAAGCAGTTAATTAAAAAGCTAACAATCCTCCGAAGCAATTAATTGTGCAATGTTCATTAAATTTAACGTTAGCACAGAGCTAATAAAACATAACAAATGTCACAGACAATAGTAGCTTAAAGTCTATAGTCTGTGGTCACATTTGGCGAGCTGCCAATGTGCAATGATTTCTTTAATTTTATTGTAAGTTCTTAACTGCATTCCTTGCTGTATTTTCTTTCAAACGTTTTTTAGTGTGGCAATTATTATTATTATTTTTTTTAAAGTTTCACATATTAACTATTTTGTAATCTGTGCTGTTACCTACGTAAGTTTAGACATAATATTATGTAATTGGGATTTAGTTCATAATAAGTCGTTAATATCCTTATTGACTGATTTTATCTGATAAAATCAGTTAATAAGGATATTGACCGGCACCCTTAGTCAATAACCTTATTAACTGATTTAAAGAGCAGACATTCAGTCAATATAGGTTTGAATTGATTTTAACACTTAAATCTTTCTGTAATGGGCAAGTAAAACAATAGCGAGTTCAGAAAGGTTTAAGTGTCAAATTCGACCCAGTAGGTTAGGTTAGGTTTGAACTGCGACCCTCACGCACGAGCTGAGCGAGCGAAGCGAGCGTGCCGCGGCAGCGGCCGGCGAGTGCCAGAACCGACTCGCTATTTATTTATTTTAATATCCTTAATAACCGTCAATAAGGATATTGACTGTTTCAGGGTTTTGACTGTAACATATACCTATAATAATATGTGTGTGTGTGTGAAACTGTTGTAACTCACAGTTCTAAGGGTCGTACAACTTTTTACTTGACATTTTTAAGAGTCCACCATAAAATTTCTACAGACTACATTCATACCTACAGATAAAAACATTATCTAGACATGTTTTATACGATTTTTTGTTACACACTCGTTTTATAGAGATGGAGTAATGAAAGAGCTATCCATTATGATGTCTGCTGCAAGCGATATCGATTTGTCTTCCGATAATGTTCACTGGGGAGTTAAACAAATATCTTATTCGTTTTGGGTTTTCTGTCGAGAATTGTTTTTTTTTGTTCGTGGATTAGGAGGCTATGGTTTTACTTGCGTATAAGGGACGTGTAAATTTGATAAAAATCTATATGAATAGATAGCCTAGAAAAGAATGACCCTTTCGGTGCGTGCATTGAAGTAAAAGAAATCGGGCTAGTCATATTAGAGCTTTAAAAAATAAAACCAATATCTAAAATACGTATTATGTTGTGCAAATTGTCAGTGTTGTACAATCGAACAGATAATTTTCATAAATATATTTACTGAAAAACTGTTTAAAAAACATTGTAGCTTGCGTAATACTAAGTAACAATTTGTTAAATTTCTCACCACCGATATTATAAATACTAAAACATTAATTTTATAAAGCAAGCAATCATTTTATGTAATTTCTGAAATAAAAAGTGTCTAAATTTTCCGTAATCTGTTTTGCTTCGAGGCATTTGTCCCAATGGACGGTAGGCTCTTCGCAATTTTTATATTTGAATGTTATATTATTTTTCCCAGAAGTGCCTAAATAATAATCTATGAAAATAATATTTGTTACTTCTGAATGACGTCACAAACGATTACCAGAATTTATATTGCACGCCTCATAAGCGAAGCGTTGAGGTGGGTACTACTGTCACTTCGCGCAAAACATCTGATTTTTCAAACTTAAAATGTCTATATGTATCATACATTGCACTTGTAAGATAATACATACACACACATATTAAGAAAAAACACTATTTTTAACATTCATGATATTTTTGATGTCATTTTTGTTATTTAAACTAGTTAAAAAACAGTTTAAAAAAGTTCTGTCTTGGACGTCCGTGTGTCTGTATGTGCGGAGGATTTTCTTGTTAACACGATAGCGACCGAAATACTTTACTAATCGAGTCTTTTTTTTTCTCTTACGCTTGAGTATGCTCAGGAATAGAACCCTTTCATTTTTCAGGGTCTGATTCGATGTGGTTTAATTGTTATTAAATAAACAAAAAAAAATATCGACTGAGATTATGAGGCGTGCACTTTTGGATTTTCCAAACTTTTTAAAACTAGCTTACCGCCCGCGGCTTCGCCCGCTTTGTCTAAAACCTAATAAATTATGTATATACTAAAACCTTCCTCTTGAATCACTCTATCTATTAAAAAAAACCGCATCAAAATCCGTTGCGTAGTTTTAAAGATTTAACACGTTCCCAGCGGCACAGATATATCTGTACTTTCCATTACTGCGTTACGGGTCGTTTTAAACCTTGTCCTATACCAGACATTGTGGCGGCACGAGGCATATTAAACCCCACCGCCCGTAGGAGATCAAAATCCTTTTTTTGGCGCCAAATAAGACAAAGTGTGCGGCTTTTGTCGTGATTATTATTAACAATGAGTTCATTAACCTAAATCTACCGTCGCGGTCGCCCGTGGTTAGATTAGTTAGTTTAGATTCTATGAGTAAAATAAAATGTGGGGTCTGATGTACCCCATACCGCACTGAACGATAGCAGTTTTTCATATAATTTAGTGATGGGAAAAGAAATATCGACTTTATTTAATTGTATTTATTTATCAAACTTATGGATGTTTTTCATTAAAACAGGCCAAGCAATAATATTTTTTCAGATTTCAGATTTTAGAGTTTCACCACCCGGTTTTTCTTCATCTTCCTCCTTGATTAACTTTTTTCGGCAACGTTTCGACATAATCGGCAGCAGTCGTACTTCATCGCGTGCTCAGCCTCGAATGCGTTGCACAACACTAACCGCGTGAAGCTAGCTTAGGGTGCGGTACGAGGTGCGCGGGATACGAGGTGTTCGCAACCTCGTTCCGCACTGTGTTAGAATTTTTATTGTTCAGTGCGGCACGAGGTCTAAGAAACCCGGTATTAAGGTCGGTATACCATTGAACTAGGAATCAATAGCACATCTCAGATATATAGTTATCACTTTCCTACACTGAACCAGATGGAAGTTATGCCTCCCGCACGACAGAGAAGTTTAAGTTTTTTCCTACCGCTATAACGTCGAGACACGGACAGGGTGTTTCAAGCCCTGTTTCGCAGCTAACGTGTTAAGCATACAAAGGGACATAGGGACATAGGGACAGAGAAAGCGACTTTGTTTTATACTATGTAGTGATGATAGTGATAAATGCTTAGGAAAGCTACACAAAAACCTTTGTGAAGTCGGTTTAGAATAGTTCAGAGGTCTTAAATTGATATTGGCTTAAGGTCTGCGTCTCGGAAACTTTGGAATATTTTAATTAAGCTCAACTTGTAATTAAAAGGGAAGCTGGCTGCTACTTAGCTGTGGTTTATTTCAATTTAGCAATAATGAAACGTTTTATTTTGAGATGTTCTGACATTGAAAATGAGATTAATATTTTAAAACTAGTTGTTTATTTTTACTTGAGCGTGTATAGTGAATTGTTTATTTTTAATGTTCATTGTTGAATTGTTTAAAATATACAACAAAAATGCATATATTTAATACTAGGTTTCCGCCCGCGGCTTCGCCTGCGCAGTCAAAGAAAAACCCGCATAGTTCCCGTTCCCGTGGGAATTCCGGGATTGCGTCATTTTCCCGGAATAAAAAGTAGCCTATGTCCTTTCTCGGGTATCAAAATATCTCCATACCAAATTTCATGAAAATTGGTTCAGTAGTTTAGGCGTGATTGAGTAACAGACAGACAGACAGAGTTACTTTCGCATTTATAATATTAAATAGTAATGTATGGATTATACATTTTCAAAATTCGCGTGTCACAGTGT
The DNA here is from genome assembly GCA_907164665.1 of Colias nastes. Taxonomy (NCBI): domain Eukaryota; kingdom Metazoa; phylum Arthropoda; class Insecta; order Lepidoptera; family Pieridae; genus Colias; species Colias nastes. Next base: position 14,600 of record CAJQZM010037018.1, on the reverse strand, counting down.
TATTTAAAACTAAATCCTCTTAAGCGATTGATATTCTATTATATTATATTTGAAGTACTTTCTTGAAGCCATGATGAAAAGAATTAGCTTTAACAAGAATTAACACGTTTTGGAACTTATTGACTAGACTAACACAAACAATGTTTTACACTCAAACTCAAACTTACAGTTTGCCTGTTCAGCTTAAAAATGTTAATTTTAACCATTTTGACAGTAGAAAGGCAAACCATAATGGTCATATTACGATAGATATAAAAACGAATCTAATATCCAACCATATAAACCAAACAACGCGTGAAAACGTGCTTAGCAAACTGAAAAAGCGGCATTTAAACCCGTCAAAAAGGAACAAAATTGGGGCCACGCTGTCAGGTTCAGTGACACCTTTTATTATCTGTCCCCAGCACGCGGCTTTGTCTGTTAAAATTCAACGAAATTCCGTTATCGCGAACTGGCAAAAAGCTTTCGCATCGCTTTCAGAACGTCCGGCTGTGAACGTTAATGTCGAAAAAATGTTCGCGCCATTTTTACGTTCGCGCCTATTTTTGTGTGTGATGAGAGACGCGGGCGGGTACCTATATTATAAGTTGAGGTTGATTGATTGTTTGTTAAATACTTGTTTAAACGAACTCAAACAAATATTTATTCAATTATACCTACTTCATTACAAGCGCTTTTGAATCGTCAAAATACCGAAAAATCATAATTTAATATAATTTACCTACAACTACAGGCAACTACAGGAACTACAGGATACTACAACTATGATTTATCTTTAATTAAATCAGGAGGGTAATTAAATAAGATTCAATGTCTACAAATATAAAGCTCCATTTTATTTTTCAAATAATCTAAAAAGCTTGCAATCAATCAAACCTTCCCTTTTAAAAATTAAGTAGACTAGACATATGACAAAATTATTAATTAGGTATTAGATATTGTATGAAGTGACCGTTTTATTATAGCTTTAGGAATTACTTACAATAATTCTAGGTCTTAATTTGCAGCTAGCTAGATATTAGTATAGCTAAAAGCTTTTAAAAGTTCACGCTAGTAATACTGTTCCGAGAAGCTAAACGCAACGTTTGCAGAGTGCAAAGTTTGATTAAAATAATTATTTTAATTATTCTGTAACTGTTTATTTTGCATGATTACAGAAAATATATATTCTTTTTTTATAATTTGAATTAGTCTTTGTACTTAAAATTAATTGCTTTCTTAAAGCCGGCCACTCACGTACCTTCCGCAGGGGCAATATTGGAAACAGTTGCACGGCCGCGGCGGTCGGAGCAATTTCAGCTGTTCTCAATTGCCCCTGCTTGCATATACACATCACAATTAAGGAGCCAATTCCAATATTGCCCCTGCTGCAGGTAGGTGAGTAGCCGGTTTTAGATATTTTTGTTTATTTACCGTGGATAGCAGGCAATCAATAACTGTTTTCTTTCATCCTTTTTAAAATCGCTCCGCTAGTCACAACTATTGCAGTCTTACAGCCATTTGAAAAGTTCTATGAAAACCAAATGAGCACTTTTATGCAGACTGTACTGATAACTGACAACATAAATACTGCCTTAAATTCTGAGTTATTTGAACGATGTTTTTACGTTATTTTTTAACCCTCACAAAAATGAATTTTAATTTTCAAATAATGTATTGTAGCTTCTAAACGGATGAACTAGGTCATGGTAATTAATTTTTTTCTTAATGGATATGTTATAACTTTTGTATGTATTAACTTTTATTCTAAAACGATAAGAATAAAAATGTTATGCTACTATAATTTATACGAAAATCTCTCGTTCTGTCGTTGTAATTAAATTTGCTCGGGTAATCCACTGAAACGATTATGATGATATTTCGCATGTAGAAAGTTGACAATTCTGTACAATTAACAATAAACTACAGATAAGTCATAAATAAACCCGTAAAAAGGGATACAGTGCTACAAGATGCGTAGTATATTACATATTTTGCTACAAGACGAATAATAAGTGACGCCATCGGATAAAGTATGTATCTTCATAAATTTTCGCGTATTTACGGGCCAGCTGTTGCTGACGTCACAAGTCGATGTCAGCAAGTTAATATTGAATTCTTAATAGCACCCATCTTACTTCATTTTATATCTTTCATTGTATAAGTAGGTTTGTATACTTACGTTTTTAGTACACTTATATAAGGAATTTGAGCTTTTAAAGAACATTTAGGTTTGGCTATTACGATGGTATTATTTACATTACTAATATAAGACAATTATTCTTCTGTAAAGACTGACTAAGAGCAAGGGCTACCTTATTGGTGATCGACGCAAACATACAGTTATTTAGTTCCTGAGATTAGCGCTTACAATCGAACAAGTGTTAAAACTTTACAATCTATAATATTCAATCTATGTATATATAGCCACAAATAATATAATTTATTTTTATTTAATTATTTATTTATTACATTAATTCAGGTGACAGATAATACATTGTACAGACCCATAATACTATACTGTATAGCTAATACACGATTCTCTTGCCCATTTCCTACCCAACCCACGTAAAATATATTCAGTGTTACAAGAAACTGTTAACGCATCATTTCATCTCGATACAGTGGTATAATGGTGGCTCCAACAATAACTGGATACCGCTTTCTCATTATCCGATTTTTCTTTATATGTTTGTGGTGACAGGGCCGGATTTGTAGTGCTTTTTTGTGGTAGAGCTGAGAAAATATGTGAACTATTTGCTTTTACCCGAGAATATTTAAATTTTAAAGATTAATCAAGAGACAATTACAAATACTTGTAAATTATTAATCGGATTTTAAACGATTTATTCAATACATACATTTTTGGGATGTTTTGAAAATGTGACAGTGTGTGAGCCTACGGGCATACAAGTCAGTATTTTAATTTCTGAATGATATTCTATTAATACGTAATAGTTTGTGCTTTATAGAAATTATGTGGTTATTTTAATGCGAATTTTTATCAGTAGAATCTTCTTGCATTTTAAAGTTAAGCCTGCACATTACACGTATTATAGTGATACATATACATATTATATCTATTCTTTGTTTTGAGACTTGTCAAATATATGTTTCATAATTTCATCACAATCGTATCAACATCACGTTATGTTTAAAATGTTCTATTTAAAAATATATTCAACATTTGAATAAGCTAGAAATATAATATTTTAATTAAGTTAAATTATCGACTTGATTTATAGCCACGCGAGTAAGATAAAATAAGAGGCAGTTATAATCAAAGATTTTAATGAGTATCTTGAAATTTATATCGGCAAGGTCGTCGTTTGATATTATGACGAGAATTTACTGAGACTTTTAATTGAATTCTGTTGTATATTGTTTAATATCGGATTTAATAGTAAATACAATATTGGTTTCCGTATTGTATTCAGAAACAAAACAGAAAATCTGTTTGATTAAAATAAAAAAATTATGACCTATGAGTCGGAATGGTGTAGACAGAACACTATAATTCAAACTCAAACTCAAACTCAAACATTTATTTATTCAATTAGACTTCTTCGAGAAGCACTTTTGAAACGTCAATACATATTTTTAAAATTTACCACCGATTCGGAAAGCAGTATCTATGGAGAAGAATCGGCAAGAAACTCCATAGTTGCTCTTTTAAATCATTTCAGTATTACAATTTTAATTTTACAAAATATGTAAGTAACTGTACGTATATATTATCATAATATGCCAAAGAACTGTCCTGTGGTTTTTACGCGACAACCCTCCATGGGTTTTTATCTTCCATATATTCCTTAATGCTGTAATACGCTCTCTGAACTAATACGTTTTTTACATAATTTTTAAATTTAACACTACTAAACTCTTTAATACTATGAGGAATTCTGTTGTAAAAAAGTATACCTTGGCCCATAAATGAATTTTTAACTTTAGCTAACCGGTAAAATGGCATTTCAATTTTATTTCTGTTCCTTGTGCCATATCGGTGTCTATCTCCTACTCTTGTGTGTAAGTCTGCGTTTTTGTGTACATATAAAATATTATTAAATATATACTGTGATGGTACAGTGAGGATACCAGTATTCTTAAAGAGATCTCTTAGTGAGTCCCTAGCACGTAAATTATATATAGAGCGTATGGCTCTTTTCTGTAATATAAATATAGTTTCTATATCTGCAGCCCTGCCCCATAGCAGAATTCCATAGGACATAATGCTATGAAAGTAGCTAAAATAAACCAATCTAGCCGTGTCTTCATCGGTGAGATGCCTTATTCTTCGAACTGCATATGCAGCTGAACTAAGCTTAGCAGCGGTGGTGGCAACATGGGCCCCCCATTGTAGCTTCTCATCTAGTGTCAAACCAAGAAAAACAGTAGAATCCACAGGGTATAATACCTCCCCATTTAAAATAATATCCCTTTTCACCTTTTTTACATTTGGAAGGATAAATTCTACACAATTTGTTTTTTTTGCATTTAATAATAAATTATTAGCAGTGAACCAATTGGATATGCGTAAAAGAGCAGAGTTTACTTCGTCAACATTTGTGTCATGTCTATCCACATTAAATATTAATGAGGTATCATCTGCAAACAGTACTATTTCACACATATCCTGCAAATAATAAGGTAGGTCATTAATATATACTAAGAACAAAAACGGTCCTAAGATAGATCCCTGCGGAACACCTATGTTAATCGGCGCACCGCGAGATTTCTCTCCATTAACAACAACGGTTTGTACCCTGTTCTGAAGATATGAAGCTATGAGGTCCTGAGATAAACCTTTAATACCATAAAAATTTAGTTTCCGTAATAGAGTGGTATGTTCTACACAGTCAAAAGCCTTAGAAAGGTCGCAGAATATCCCCAAAGCATTCTTTGAATTTTCCCATGCTTTATATATATGTGACAAAAGAGCTATTCCAGCATCAGTGGTAGAGCGCCCCTTTGTGAAACCAAACTGTTTGGCGTGCAGTAAACCATTTGATACAAAATGACTACATAATTGGTTTAAAATTAATTTCTCGAAGACTTTGCTCAAAGTTGGTAAAATGGAAATTGGCCTATAGTTATTACAGTCTTCTTGGTCACCACTTTTATTACACAAACATTATTAACAATATATTATTATGTTGTGTGTATGTGTGTTTATTTGTTTTATTGCACGGTTTATGAATTGCACTGCTTAATAGGGGCCTCCATAGTACGATTAGTACGGTTTCAGTTCGTAGAAATATTAAGCTACTACAAAACTATCTAACAATCGACAAAATACATTTATTTTTTAATTACTAAAGTTCTTTAGTTGTTAATTTTACACATAAAATTATTATTTTTTCTCCATTTCAGCAATATATACAACTATACAGATCATTGATTTATCTACAAATATAATTTGGTCACTAAACCTACTGAATCCGGCCCTGCCACTAACATAATAAACAGATGGAAGCGACTTTGCACCTTCCACTGCGGCAATAAGTGACAAATTCGCAGAAGACGTTTATTATTAAGGTAAAAGAAAATATTTGGTAAGAAAACTCGTACAGAATAGATTGCTTTGCGAACGCTCCGAGAATAGGATTCTTGTAATGATACCGGCATTTATCTTTCTTATGTGGAAAAGGTAAATAATTATAAATAAATTGCCTGGAAGTGAGAAAGTGAAGCGTTTAAATATATTTTGGGGCGGAAAACGTGGAGTTTTTTTTATAAAGAGATTAGGAGTTCATTATTAATTTTAGTTTGTGTAAAATTATTGTAGTAAGTAAATAGAATTATTGTATTATATTATCTGTAGTAATAGCACAGACTAATAATAATATACTACGTATAGTAATAGTAAGAAAATTAAGAAAGTAAGTAAGTAAAGTATTACATTAAGTCTAATTTCATCAAGTTAATTATTTTATCTAACAAACGAATATGAAGTTAAAATTCTCTGTCGAAAATAAAAGGTCTTTTCTTTATTTTTATGGTAGTGCCAATGTTTTTTTTTGTTTATATTAAAAATTTAATATTAGGTATGTCATTTTCTGTAAAAAATACCTACAGTTCTATGTTACCTATAAACCAAAAAAAGAAAAATACATTATAAATATTAAATGTTATTGTATTGTTGGAAGATGTTTTCCTGGTATCAATGAAAGTCGCTTTTATGGGTGATAAATAATAGATTTTGAAGTGACCCAAATAGATTTATTACTATTGTAAATAGCTATTTATAAATATAATAGACAGAGGTGGCTGTTACCATTTTGAGGCCCCAAGGGCCGAATCCTATGTCTTATTTCATTAGATTGTTTTGTCTATAATTAGAAATATTAGGTTTTATCTAATTAGAAGCCTTATATTATTTAGTAATACTTATATTTTATGTTAATAGCCAACAATTATAATATGTACTATGAAGCTGAAGAGTTTGTCTTTGTTTCAACGAGAATCTCAGGAAACTCGATTTTTTGTTATGTTAGAATTATTAACTCGAAAAAAAAAATGTTGTGTGGTTTTATGAAACCACGGTAAAAGTGAAACTTACGATAATTATCGTACCTATTTGTACGATAATTATCGTACGTCACGCGACATGCGCTACACAGACCAAAAAGTTTGAGACGATGTAATAAAAGTTTCACTTTAAAAAAGGAGCGTGTAAGTTTGATGGTACTTATCGAGATAATTAATGAAAAATGTTGATTAAAAAACCGGCCAAGTGCGAGTCGGGCTCGCGCACAAAGGGTTCCGTAGCAGCAAATATAATAAATTACAGTTAAATCAACCTATCTCAAAAACTATAAGAGATACTTTGATCAAACCAAAAATCGTTGAAAGAGTTAATTAGCATGCATCACCTCTATTTTTTTTAGAATTTTATACCCCGTAGTTATAAAAATAGAGGGGGGGGGACATACTTTTTACGACTTTGAGAGCTGATATCTCAAAAACCGTTCACTTTAAGAAAAATGTTTTTTAGAAAACTTTATATCATTTTAAAAGACCTTTCCATTGATACCCCACACGGGTATGTACATCGAAAAAAAAAATTTCATCCCTCAGTTACATGTATGGGGGGCCCCACCCCCAATTCTTTTTTTTACTATTTAGTGTCATATTTTTGTAGCGGTTCATACAACACATATTCCCATCAAATTTCATCACTGTAGTACTTATAGTTTCCGAGTAAATCGGCTGTGACAGACGGACAGACGGACAGACGGACAGACGGACATGACGAAACTATAAGGGTTCCGTTTTTGCCATTTTGGCTACGGAACCCTAAAAAAAAACGTTCCCCTTTTAAGTATATAGGTCAGTCCCATCATTGTGAAGCTACACACTATACAATACACCTGTGTTTGCTTGCACTTAGCCTATATACTGTAACAAGTCGGATAATCCTAAAGATTAATAGTTGGAACCGCTTGCCAGTCGATATTTTGGTTAGAAGTTGGTTCACCGCAGGCTTACAATTTAATTCTCTTGGTAAATACGCTTGAAAGTTCATAATAAAATTATATGTTATTAAGGTTATTATTTTTTCGAGTGAATATTTTACTTATAAAACAAATAAATATACAATTTTTACAGTTTGTGATTTGACATGCGTGGTATTTGAACAAAAAGTAGAAAGTAATCTATTTGAATTTTATATTTGTATTTTCCACTTTTTGTAACAACTTTTAATTCTATTTATATTTTCCATTATTTTTCGACATCTAACACATCTAATATATTTGCAAGAAACATTTGAGTTGGAATATTATATTGTGAAAAAACTATATGTAATACTAGCTGTGCTCCGCGGTTTCACCCGCATTGCTCCGTTCCTGTTGGTCTTAGCGTGATGATATATTATAGCCGATAGCCTTTCTCAATAAATGGGCTATCTAACACCGATTTTTTTTCAAATCGGGCCAGTAGTTTCTGAGATTAGCGCGTTCAAACAAACAAACTCTTCAGCTTTATAATATTTTAATATTATAAATATGAGCTCAATTTTGAGTTTAACAAAATCATTCCCGACAATGATACAACCGCTGTGTATTGCGCCTCTCAGCTGCACTCATTATTTCATTGTCACAATGATCTTCGCGGATGCTGTTAGAGATAATATACGGGCACTGGACCAATAATATAAGTCGATTTCTTATGTTTGTTTCTATGGTAGAAAAAATATAAAATAATAATGTTGTAGATGTCACTGTCTATAGAATATTCATAAAAAATATGAAGAATAAATATGATATATCTTCAAAAATGTGTTAAACTTTAGTTTAAACTACAGGTTAAAATTATTAACAGTTTCGGTTAGTTTTAGCGGGAAAATATGGAGAGAAATAAAAAGAGAGGCTCACGAAAGGACATAGAAACTTAAGAAAACAATCCATATACATAATTTTATGTATCGCATTCCATCTTAATCTGTTGAGCCGTTCCGACACAATACACATCCATACAAACTTACGCATTCATATCAAAAGTTTGAAACAAAAGTTATTATCAGTTTCTAGTCTATGATTGCTAGAGTTATAATTACTTCAACTTAGTATTTCACTTATTTTGAATATTAGCGTAAGTTTTAATTACTCCAACTTAGCACACTTAGGTCATAACTTGCAATAAGCGATAATCAAGTAAAGTGTAGCATTTAAGTTACAAGTTGGATTGTTCCGTGACCCGACCTGAATCTAGGTTTCGAATATCTCATGACCTATATAATTTTTTCGTTTGTCAAGAATTTCTTACAGTTGAGATGATATTTAATCGTTTTGCACGTGAAAATATTTTTTTTTATAAAAAATAAAAAATGTGAGTAAATGATATTTTTATAAATATTAGTTTGTTTATTAGCTGCTTGTCCCATTTTTGTTTGAAAAAAATGTTTTAAATATTAATATTATAATACTAGCTGTGCCGTGCGGATTCACCCACATGTAACCCGCGGACGAATCAGCGGGAAGAATCGAGTATTTCTATAGCTCATGTGTTATTCCAGTATATAAGCTACATCATTGGCAAGTATTATCAAAATCCGTTCCGTGGGTTTCCCGAGAAAGAGTTACAAACAAACATACATCCATCCTCAACAAATTTCGCATAAAAATTCATACAAAATGTTCCAGCCATATTGCATAGCAAGTACATCAACATATATTTCCACATGTATAAGTAATTATTTCGCTTTATCCCATCTTTCCTTTATACAATTATTGATTTTTTTAGCTTAAAGTGGGGCCTTCCTGTTAAAGCACAGGAAAAAAGCTCTCTTAAGCAAGGATTTAAGAGCTTTTTTATCAAAGATCAAATCCCACCTTCCTGGTACTAAAGAAGTGGTTCTTATCTTCATTTATACCTACTTATATTATAAAGAAGAAAGATTTGTATTATACAAAATTAAAAAAATAACATTGATTAAAAAAATGAATTTAAAAAGTCTATTGAATAACACAGGTTATATTTTTGTTTCGGGTTTATCTAAGGTAAAAAAATAGATACTTAATAATATTACCGAATTAAAAAAAGATCCTTCGACAACATTTCAAAGATAATGACGTTATGTTAATACAGTAAAAAAACTGCCCAGGAGTTTTTTTTATAACTAATTTTATTGCGATAGACAAAGGCATATAATTAATAGGTAAGGTTAAATCTCACCTATTTTTTTGTAATGTGTCCAACTCTACTATCCTTATAAAATTTAATGATGAGCGATAATCCATCAAGTTATACTAGAGCAACTTAATGCTACGAACTACCGACTCTACTCTGAAGAAACTGCTTTCCCAACCGGTAGCAAAGATATTCTATACGATATGACGACTCAAAAGCGTCTACAAGAGGCCTAAATAAATGTGTTTCACGTATATTTTTATCCTGCGAATCGAGTAAAACCGCGGTGTAAAGCTAGTATAAAAATATGGATAATTTACTAAGCGGAGTCGTAATTCGTACAAAAAATTCAACCATCCATTAATCTACCGCTCATTTTACATTCCCCTTCAAAAGCTTTTAAAAGTGAAATTATGAAACGCACAATTTAAAAAGTGCTAAAATAAACCTTGTACCGGATTAATTACTTAACTTTGTCCATAAAACAAAGCGGTAGGTTCCTTTTATTAACTTTATTCTTATCTCTATCGTTTTATACATATCTTAAAATTTTTATTTAATTTAAAAGAGCGTAGTTTAACAGTAATATAAAATAATACTTACCAAATGTTCGAAAAAACAAATTAACCGCGACACGAGCGGCACGTCCGTCCGCTCCAACGTCTGCGCGAGAACTGAACTGAAATACTGATTACTGAATACAAAATTGAGAAGGCTGTGTCACCCCACTGCAAGTGCTGCATCTATGCCTTAATTATACATCCTTGTTCAACGGATTTTCGACCTTATCACATTGGATTTCCATCGCAGCTATCAATTAGATCTATCGTTACATCATTCAGGAGACTCGAGGCGGTGTTATTGCAATACGGTGCATTTTCGCTTGAACGCAGATTAAACTGTTAGGACATAGTAAATACAGTCTCACAGTCAAATCACAATCTAGATGTAGGCGTTGAATGTGCTAGATTTTTTAGCGTACTGTTATGAGATAAGAGTATTGATTTAGACTTAGTGTTTAGGATTTAGGATGTTCTAGGAGTTGCAATTAAAACAGTGATGTTTATAGAACGAAATACAAGTACGTATATAAGTACATACTTATATGGTGATTAGATCGTGTACAATCGCCTGATCTTGGATTAGACCCTGGTAGAGTTTTATAATATTTATGTAGAGAAAGACTAGGTACATAATTTTAATATTGTTGTTACCGGATTTTATTAATCATCACTACATAGTATAAAACAAAGTCGCTTTCTCTGTCCCTATGGCCCTTTGTATGCTTAAATCTTTGAAACTACGCAACGGATTTTGATACGGTTTTTTTTAATAGATAGAGTGATTCAAGAGGAAGGTTTATATGTATAATAACATCCATTAAATAGTGGAGAAGTACTGTTATTTTTGATGTTTCTAATGTGATGTCGTAAATAATTACATTTTTTCCGCTTACATTGCAAACGCAGGCTGAACCCTACGAGTTTTATAAAAATAATGTACTAAGTATTGTACACATTGAAAAGGTCTACAGAAAAGTCAGTGATGGTATATGTCTATCTCTTATGGATAACCCACAATAACTTTTTTTTGTCATTTACTTTTTACGACAAATAATGGCTAATTTTCGAAGCGATTTTAACCAATACAGCATTAATCCTTAACCAATTACTTAAATACCTTGAATACATTGTTCATTTAATATAGATCTATATAGGTAACTATAGTTTTGTAAATAGACGAAAAAATGTCAACGGTTTAAAGTCATTCCGAATATAAACAGTTTTATAGTTTTATCGTAGCGAAGCCGGGGTGACCTGTTAGTCAAAGTTTAAGCAAGCAAGTGATAATATTCTTATAATATCAGCTAACTGTCAATAAATGTTCCTTGATAATCGGATTAATCGTTATGGAGGGAAAACAGAACACATAATATATTTCTACGATTACAATAACTACAACAAAAATTTCGATATGAAATTTATCGATAACCGCGAACATCACTATTGCTAGCTTTACGAGTTAGTGTTGTGAAGGTTTACAGCGCATATTTACGACTACCCGCCCTAAAAATCAATTTTAGCCGGTTGTAAAAGTGGAATAAACATTATCTGTATGGAAAATACCGTAAAAAACTTGTGACGTAAGTTTTATGGTAGAAGGCAGGTGAAGCAACAAAACACTGTATGTATTACAAGCTGAATTCTTGGTTATACTCGTATACAGTAAAATTTAAATTAAAATATGTAGATAAGAGGTAATACTAGAGCCTATACTGCCTCTTTGGTACAGTGGTTTACTTATGAGCGTATAATCTACTTACCAATAAACAATTTGTCAGTGAAAAATATATCATAGGACTATCAACAAGAATATTTCAGGACAATTTTCACACACGGCACGATCAGTGTGCTAATTGTGAGTTTTTGCTCGCACTCGATCGCGATAAAGTTAACTCGGATTTCTATGAAATTGAAACAGCGCCGCCTAGCTTCCCCATACGTCCGCTAGGGGCGCTGTTCGATTTCCCATACTAATTCGGCTGTGACGCAGACGCGATAGTAACGTTTCGTACTCGATCAAACTCACACTAGGGGTACTGATTCCATACTAAGCTTTCGCTTGTGTTATGGAAACCAGATGGCTGATAAACATACTTATATAATTTTAAATAAATACAAATATAGATAATTAACACCCAGATACAGAGCAAGCATCTATGTTCATCACATAAATATTTGCCCTGGGTGGGAATCGAACCCACAACCTCTGTCTTGGAAGGCAGGGTCACTACCAACCAAGCCAACCGGCAAGTCAAACTTCATTTGGTCAATGGGGTACATAATAATATTTATCAAGAATTCATCTAAATCTCTATGCAATATGTCGAGAAAGTTCTAATATATAACGATGATATAATGGGTAACATTGTTTGAGGAAATCAGCCATATTTGCTGAAATCAGTTGCTTGCTATAACAGCTAACTTCACGATAATAACTTGGTTGGTTCCCAGGAAATTTAGGTGGTGAATGGTAGATAATTATCATATGCTTTTTAATATTTGTATTATTAAGCAATACATAATATTATAATTATAAAATACATGGTACTATATTTTAAGGTACTATAGGTATATAATAAGGCGATAATTTTGGTATCTTTAAATCTTGCGACTTGCCAAAGAAATTTCACTTCTGACACGTGTACTCGGCACACAAGCGCTTTTTTAATCGTATTTTTTTAACACAATATAATCACAATTTCATAGGTTGAGTTATAATTTAAAGCTTTTGTAATGGTTATGTATGTATATTATCACACTATGCTACCATATAAGTATTTAAATTTAATGAAAGATTAGAAAAATCCAGGTAATACGGTACCATACGCTTACAAAATTGAATATTTTTCTTATTTATCTTTATAATACTTACATGCAGAAAATTACTTGTTATTCAAGAGTTTGCTTAAAAAATATTATTTATTAGAAAACAATGTATTTGAGATATGAATTTAGTGCCATCTATTTAACGATGTTAGAAATCTGAAGAATTTTTTTAGAAGGCACTGTAGATTGCGAATATCATATGACTTATGCCGTCGCCAAAAGATGGCTCTTTTAAAAATCAACAACGACATGAACAAAACAACAAATGATTATTTAAAAAAAGTGTAGCTATGCGTGAACTATAGATATAGGTAAATTTCCATACATATACTTTTTCATTCGATGATATATATCCCGAAATCTATACTAATATTATAAAGCTGAAGAGTTTGTTTGTTTGTTTGAACGCGCTAATCTCAGGACTACTGGTCCGATTTTAAAAACTCTTTCAGTATTAGTAAGCCCATTTATCGAGGAAGTATAGGCTATATCATCACGCTAAGACCAACAGGAGCAGAGTACTGCAGGTAAAACAGCGGGGCACAGCTATCACCTATATTGATATTTTTACTCTCCCTAGAGGCCTAGAGCATCAATATTTTTTTACGATTTTTAATCGTAATCTATATCTTGTTAGGTATTATCACAGATAATATAATACTATACTAGTAGTATTATTTTAATTTTTCATGTTTTTGTTTAAAAGTTTTAATATTATTTTTTCAACATTGATTTACATAAAACAAATTGATTACTCGTTGCAAGTTTTCCGTAGTTCGTCATATATATTTTAAAGTTTAAAACTTTGATATTAAATTCACTGAAGAGAACCGGTGAACGGTGAAATGCTAACTAGACTGATAACATTTCAAAAGTGCTATTTTAGGTAAACTAAAATGAGATCTAAAATCATTGAGTTACTATGTATTACGTTCGTGGTGTCCTCTCTATAATAATACCTCAATGTCTAAAATAAGGTTCAAATATTTTAAAATTTCAAATGTCTCTACATTGTCTACATTTAAATTATTTTAAATGCCTGTTATGTTTTCTTAAAAAACGGAGAGATTTAATTATGAATTTAAAGCGTGTTTTTTAGATTTTTTTTAACTCGAGTCTAAAAGAGTGTTAAAAACAAATTATCTAGAAATGAAAAATAACAAATAAAAATTGTAAAGGCAATTTGACAAAGGCAGTCAATTGTGCATGTGTTTGTATGCGTCATGCGTGTGAGTTTCAAAAATGTATCATGTTTTTTTGTATCTAGATAAAAATTATCTATACGCAATCTCTTGTTGTTGTTGGTTTATTTAAAATTTCAATTTACTTGTTGACAAACAAATTATTAAATGTCAAATGAATACGGTTTTATATCTATGTTCCAATCTTTTTTGGCTTTTTCGAAGTAATATCTTTTAAAAATTATTTTTTGAAATAATAATTAAAATGTAGGTATGAAACATTACGATGAATGTAGATAAATGTTTTAATAGACTATATAATATTTACTATATTGTAAATAATGTTTTATTTTGATTCGATTTAAAAAAAGCCGCTACAGGTAAATTAGCTTGGAGAAATTTTTGCATATGTAGTGGTGTG
>CAJQZM010037017.1:0-23113 GCA_907164665.1 Colias nastes | reverse complement strand
AAGTGTGAATGCTCAAGGTCACTCGCTCAGGGAACGACCTTAATAATTCAATAGAGCTTTCTTATTTTCTTTAGGATTTTTAAACGAACTGATATTACCTACAAGCTGAAGCTGTTTGTTTGTTTGATAGATCGCACTAATATCAGGAGCTCCGGGTCTGATTTAAAAATGTTTCAGTGTTAAATTGCCCAGTTTTCGAGGAGTAGTGCGGGTAAAACCGATGGGTACAACTAGTAATTTATAAGAACATATTATTCCCATTTCAGGGATGAGAATCTAAAATTGACCGTAAGCTTTATTCTTTTGTTTTATAAAGCATCGATTGTTAAGTTATCGTCGCAAAAAAACATTGTATTATGAAGACATTATTTTAATGAAAGAATAGGTAAATAAAAGTCAATATAAGAAAATATTATTTTATTACACAGTACCTACTTATATCCATAAACTTTTTATACAAAAATAAAAAAATAAATTTTTTTTTCGAGTGTAATTCACGAGACTGGCACTAACTTCTTCATTTCTAAACATTTATCAAACCACTCTTGAGACACGATTTTAACGTCGCCATTATTATTAATGCGATGTAATTCTTGTCTATCCGTTTCCTTTGATATCACAATGTGAGTTAAAAAGTCACTTTTATCACATATTTTGGCTCCATAAATCTTCGCTAGAGCTGAGCGTATGGGATCGTTCATAAAATGTATAGAACATTGTCTTAGAAACGAGAATGGGTTGTTTTCACCGAAGAGTTGTTGATCTAGTTGTGCCATTTCTTGTGTCGTGGGATAGATGGGGTCCTGTAAAACGTATAATTTATATTATTATTTTATATATACATATTACATATGTGTTGGTAAATTTGCCGTAGATACTCGTATAATAATAACCTTCTAATACTGTGAAAATACAAATACACCACAAATGGTGAGACGTACCTAATTGGGACCAAATATTAGAAAGTGAGCTTTTTGATTAATTTATTCTAATAAATAACTCAGGACAAAACACAGGCTGTAAAATATGAAATGCTGAATATAACGTATGAATACATTGCGATAATTTACCAATATTCTGATATAATAGACAACACCTTTTCTATACCATCAGCCATCATAGCCCCTACCAAATAAAACTATGCTATGTACGTACCTGACTATCCATTTTCGTCAAGCATTTCTTCAACGTATCTTCGTCAATCGGTTCCTTATAACTATCACCATAAGGGTCAAATTCCAAACTCAACGCAACTTTGGTTTCCTTTTTAATTGACAACATGTCTAATGGCGATAAAGAACAAGGAACTTCGGAAATATCAAGATTCCGTAGCCATGATGCTGTTATTATATCGAATTTGTTACTTTCTATCAGTTTTCGAATACGAAAACTTAATGTTCCTGCAACGCTACACCAGGTTTTCGGACCTGCAAAATGGGTGAATTTAATGTTGTGGGCTAAGGGTGTATTCTTATAGGGACAAATATATAGAGAAAATGTAAAAAGCTTTAGAGTCGCTTTTCCGGGATATCTGATTTTTAATCGGTAAACTTTTCTCATAGATTTTAACTATCTGTTGAAGTTGAACCTCAGTGAAATAAGGCATGTCTGTATGTTTCGTTATTATTAGAATGGCTGAAAAGTTTTTAAAGAGAAGTTCAGTAGAGAACAGAGGAAGTTGTATTGCCATATATTATACCTGTAGCAGGTAGTTGTGTATTATATTTCATCGGTGGATTTTATTTCGTTCAAAACTGGATATAAACCAAATATGTAACTCATTTATGAACAACAAGGTAAAATGGAGGCTCTTATTGTCGGAGGCCAAGACTCACTTTGGGTCCCTGCGCCACTCCAGTAAGTAAGTATGAATAACATATCTTTCTCCAAAAGTAATTACACCCAAATGTACCACTCACGACCACACCAAACTCACCAGGATTCACCACATGTTTGCCACCATGCATCTCCACGATCCTTACCAACTCCCCCCTCCCCCCCTCCCCACCACTCCCCCCATCCACACCACTCCCCCCATCCCCACCACTCCCCCCATCCCCAGACAGCACGCACACTTCCCTATCCCGTAACGCGCTAGATGTAACATGTACATCGCCGGTTTGTTTTGTACGAAACTTATCGCTAACTTGTATGGCCTTCGATGTACGCGTACGTCGCGTTTTGGATAGCACCGCGTCTATTTGATCTTCGCTTATACGCTTGGTACTGAGTTTTACTACTGCGTTTTTTTCCTGCAAGGCATTTTTATTGTGTTGAGAGAATTTAAAGATTACAGCAGATAGAGCACTTTTCAATCAACAAGGTTACTGAAGCCAAGTATTAGTGGCAAATGCAGGATATTTGATTAGTTCGCTTTGACTCTTTATCTTGGCCTCCTCTAGTAAAATGATGTAATGTATAAGAAATTCACATTTGTTAGTTGTTATCGCATTTTATATTATTGATACCTTTTTATTTTATGCTAACGTGAATTGAAAACTATTTCTTGCTGAACTCAAATGATATTTCGCAGAATCATAAGCTCCGCCCTAATTGAAAGGGCTAAGAGTTTTAGTCATTTCATATTATAACAGAAATATCCCATTCTATTTTTGAACGTGAAATTTTGGAAAGATGGATATTCCTTTTATTTAAAACAGCTAAATCTACATGAAATTTAGTTCACATTAGGATGGATTAGGCAATATTAGTTTTTATATAAGGTTTATTACCGCTACAAGTCTCTGAAATTCCTCTAGTGTAAGCACGTCGTTCACCGGCTTGTCGCTACGCACTTTCATGACGCGCGGGAAACGTAGCGTATAATCCGTTCCCGACGAACTGCTGCGTACTAATTCTGTTGCTCGAACCTAAATCAAACAATAATATTTATTTTCACATATTACAATATTATAAGCCTAATGAAATATTGAAGAAAATACAAAAAGAAAGATATGAAGAAAGTGAAATTAAAACGATACGAAATTAGTCAAGGTAGGTTAGATTAAAATTATGTGCTTGGGCGTTATCCCTGGAATAACTGAACTGATTTTGTGTTACTTCTTCAAAACAGATTATTGACTGCCGCGCCGCGACTAGTAAGATAAAATAAGATACATTCTGCAATATAAAGAAAAATATAGCAGCACTAGATTATCTCAAAGATAGGTTTATATCACACTAGCGACCCGCCCCGGCTTCGCACGGGTGCAATGCTGATACTAAATACACTACAGAAAAACTGTGAACGTTGTATATAAAAACATAGCGGCCCGCTCCGGCTTCGCACGGGTATAAAATATATAGCCGGGCGGCCGGCCGGTACCGCCGCAAACGCTACGTCCCGCAATTTTTAAATCTGTAATATCTTCGAAAATATTCACTTAAATCATACGGTGTAAAGGGCCATGTAGATCTATATTAAATGAACAATGTATTCAAGGTATTTAATTGGTTAAGGATTAATGCTGTATTGGTTAAAATCGCTTCGAAAATTAGCCATTATTTGTCGTAAAAAGTAAATGACAAAAAAAAGTTATTGTGGGTTATCCATAAGAGATAGACATATACCACCGCGGACTTTTCTGTAGACCTTTTCAATGTGTATAATACTTAGTACATTATTTTGATAAAACTCGTAGGGTTCAGCCTGCGTTTGCAATGTAAGCGGAAAAAAATGTAATTTTTTACGACATCACATTAGAAACCTCAAAAATAACAGTACTTCTCCACTATTTGATGGATGTTATTATACATATAAACCTTCCTCTTGAATCACTCTATCTATTAAAAAAAACCGCATCAAAATCCGTTGCGTAGTTTCAAAGATTTAAGCGTACAAAGGGACATAGGGATATAGGGACATAGGGACAGAGAAAGCGACTTTGTTTTATACTATGTAGTGATTACAGCAACACTTAAATTATAAGGACACAATTTCATTTCCTATATACTAATACGCTATATATTACGTACTTCCAAAACAACCGAATATTCTGGCAAGATCCAGAAGTCTGGCTTGTCCTTGTTGAAATACAAGCATGGAGGGGGTGGAGTTCTCTTTGCGATTGTCCATTTTTGTTCCAAAAGTGCGCACAGTTTCTCCCTTTCGTCGAACGTGAGACCCGTTGCAACTCGACCGACTGCAACCCAGCGTTTAGCTGGACCTAAATGTAAGATTTCGTGTTATTTTATCGATTTAATATGTATAAATATTTTTTTATCGATACAATACATCAAATAAATATTATTTGTAGATGAAATTAATGACTAAAAAATATACATAACTTATTATATTATAATATAACATCGGTGTATTGTTTTAGAAAAGTTAATTGAATGGTGACGTTTAATATTCTAGAGTCTAAACTTAACTTTAACTGACTTAACGTTAACTTTCTTAAGCTAGACTCTTGAGTCTAGAATCACTGAAACGCTTAATAAAAGGCCAAAAAGTGTCTGAGCCGCCTTACGAATTCAACCAGCTGAGAAAATACGTAGAATATGACCTATATTTATCTGTGTAGGTGATATGATGGAAAGAGTACCTACGTAACAGGTAATAATAACGTACTCCTTAAAGAGCAATCCCACACAAAATCCCATTCAAGTGTAAAACATCAATGAATCTCCTGAATATTCATGATCTAAATAAGTATAAAATCGCAAAAATGTATTGCAAACTCACATTCGCAAGCAGCTAACGATACAATGAAGGTACAAATCGTTCTGTTGTCTTTGGTAGTGCTGGTGAGAGCGGAGCCGAATGTGTACTGCGGGCGGCGACTGGCTATGCAGCTAGCGATGCTTTGTAGGTATGATGAGAAGCGAGACAACAGAGCTTGGGCATTGGATAAGAGTCAGACCAGTTCTTATGTGAAATCGGACCCTTGGCTGGGCGGAACAGGAGTGAAATCTTGGGCAGCATTTGACACTGCAGCGAACCATAACGCAGAAAATGATATGGGGGCTTGGATAGCGCTACCAGTTCGAGACAGTAACGAAGCCGACAAGAACGTATTGCCTTGGCTAGCAATGGATACTCAAGCAAGTCACAAAGGACCCTGGTTGGCACCGCACGAGGCGCGCACTGTTAGCCGCAGCAAGAGGCAGATCGTTATGGAGTGCTGTCTGAAGGCCTGCTCTGAAGATGAGCTTAGGACGTATTGTTGATAATAAACGATTGTTTGTACAGAATAGCAAATTTACTTATTTGTGATAGATTGATAAGAAATAAGAATATGTAGTAAGAATAAAATTTCATTTTATTAAATATGTGGCTTTCAATTTAATACCCATCATAAACTCAGGTTCCACTAACTTCATTTCTTTTTTCACGCAATATTTTTTTGTCAAATGACTCAAATTCTATAAAATAGTTGATTATTTTTTTATTTTTATTAAAACTACCCTCATAGACAAAAAAAGGAGCAAATAGACTTCTAGTAATTTATTTTTAATTTTTACTGTTATAAAAGTCAACTGAATTTCAAATCCTCAACAAATTAAATTATAGCCATAATTGAGCGTTTTGTTATTGCAGTAGTTTAAAGTAGGTGCTTCGCAATCTAGAGACAGTATAGAGTTAAGCGATTTCAACTTTCCAGTTAACTGCAATGAGTAAACAAGGCATATCAGCGCCATCTGTGTTAATACTATATATAAATGTTCATACAAATAAACACTTTATTTCACGGTAGTAATGTTTAAAGTCAAAGTTATAGTATCCATCATCATATCTTTATAAAACTCTGCCTTATGGACGTGCAGGCAGAGTTTTAATTTATACAATTTGTATAATTACTGAGTAGTTATACGAATTGTATGATTTTAGTTAGCAAGTTTTTTATTGTACGTCAATGGATGTAACACTTTGATAGCGGATCAATGAAACTTTTAATATTAAACATTAACTTTATTTCCTTATAAAAGTTACCCGTATTGTCAAGACAGGCAACATGGAAGCTTTTGGCCCGACCCTGCCTCTTGTTCTCAGCTTCATCTGCGCCGATCACCACCAAGTCCAGATCTGTCATCGCGCCCTCTGTGTACTGAAATAATTCGATGGTTTATATCCACAGAGGATGAGTTATTTATTTTATTTTAGACGGGAAGTTGTTGCATTTATTGAGACCGATAGAAAAACTCATTTAATTTTTGGCAAAGCATAAGGTCACTAAATAAGTCATTTTTTATTAAGGAATTATTTCTTAAGAAAAACTCATTTAATTTTTGTAAGCAAAGCATAAGGTCACTAAATAAGTCATTTTTTATTAAGGAATTATTCCTTAATCAAAATTACTTATTTTTTACACAGTTTAATTTGAAAGGGACTTTTACTTAAAATGTACCACACACCTATAAATTAATTTTACTGTACAATGATTTTGTGTGTTCTAATTACATCTAAGGTACTTTGAAAAAATGTATAAAGAGCAACGATAATGGACACAAAATATTTTAAACGTTATTGACTAAGTCTTATGATTAAATGAATTTCTATATAAAAGTTAGTTACCTCTGGTTTTATTTTATACCATCCCGCGTTTCGTCTGTTGGCTATATAATATGAGTCGACGTCCTTCACAACAATACCTTCGTCCTGGTTTTCTATCGCCTTATTTAGAGCATTCAAAACATCCACACTATTAAAAATGATAAAAAAAAATATTGTAAAAATTATTATGTTTTACACTTTTTTTTTTTATAAAAATGTATATACTTACGATTCTCTCATAATCTGCCGTTTACTACGCAATATGACTCCTTGAAGATTAACAAACATCGAGTCTAATATTTGTTGTCTTTCTTTTAATGTTTTCCCGCCCTTATCAAGCGGACCAATCAGGGACTTCCCATTGTAATACAGAACATCAAAGGCGCAAAAACACGGCCGAAATTTCGAGTTCTCCGTGATTTTCTTTATGTCGAAAGCCATGCCTAGTGAGGAAAAATATAAGATTATATATTAAATCGAACTCGAAAAACGCTCACAAAGATACATTTGCCAAGAAGTTAAAAAATATGAACGATAAACTCAATTGTTCCATAAAAGGCCGGCAACAACTTCACAAAGACTCGCGGCGACCCACCAGTTCGTTTGCCCGCTTTTTATAAAAAATAACATATCTAATATTACATCATGTACCTTTGGAACCAAAACATCGATATTCCTTATGCCAACCCATCATTTCCCCATCAAGTATAAAACTTTTAACATCCGGCGAAAAACAATCCTTCAAGTGCTGTGTCAGTAATCCTGAATTATACGTTTTTCCATAATTACTTGAATATGCGAAACCTTTACGGGAGAAATATTCAAATACATTGTCCTCCATATGAATCTACAACATAATTTCTGGTTAAAATATAGGAAGTTGTTTAGAATAAAAACGATTCAATCTAATCTTAAGTCTAAATATTAGAAAACGAAAATTAGTATAAATAAATTCAAATATAGTTCCGTAAGCGTAGGTATACTTTAGCAGGGCTTTAGCAAAATAAGAAATTCCAAATCCTATACATAATATCAAAATTAACTATACATAATATTATATAGTTAGTAATCCGCAAGAATAATAATCAGAAAGGTCAAATGAAAAATCCAAAACATCTACTTCTACATAATACATTCAATAAAATACCTGAAACCTTTCACCATCGAATTTATCCTCAATCTGATAGGTTTTATCCGACGACAGCTGGGATATACGAGTAATATCCAGCCTCTCTGATAGCATGGGACTCACTGCGTAGAACACGTTCACACCTAACTCTATTGGTCGCGTATCGCCGTCAGCCAAGTCTTCACACACCTAAAAATAATTATGTTTTTGCAGATTACCTAAATATATATCTATGCTGATATAAGTCTCAAGAGTTTGTCTGTTTCAACTTGCTAATATCAGGCACTACAGGCACAGGCAATATAAGGGTCCACCCCTTTTCACCAATGGTGTTACAAGTGCTACAAGGGTAGGTATAATGTTAAAATGCTATAAGTATACTGGGCGAGCAGCAGTTTAATGATATGCCGATATAGAAGTGAAAGGGCTTTTAAAATATTTTAAACAATATAAATAAAAAATCATGTAACTACCTTGCTAAGATTCCCGCAGCTGTCCAGGAGTTCAGGAGCGTCAGGGTGAAACGCAGCTAAGGTTCTATGCGTTCCCATAGCGAGTTTTAAATCCTTCAAAATAATCCTTAGAAACCATTTCAGTTGCTCTGCAGTTAATTTTTTAATAATAAAGCTGAAAGCGTCATCCAGGACAGCTGTAAAAAATCAAAATTGGTCAGTTATTCCGTCTCTAATTAACTAGCTGCGCTGCGCGGTTTCACTAGCGTGGCTCCGCTTCTGGTTGGTATTAGCGTGATGATATTATATAGCCTATAGCCTTCCTCGATGAATGAGCTATCTCACACCGAAAGGATTTATCAAATCGGACCAGTAGTTTCTGAAATTAACGCGTTCAAACAAACTCTCTCTTCAGCTTTACAATATCAGTATAGATTTAACCATTGATTCGGAAGTAAGAATATAATTTCATTTCTAATACTCACGGCCTTTATTTCCGACTTCAGCAGAGGATATTCTGTCTAGCACCTTATTAATATCTCCTATAGTTAAGCTGCACGATTTCTGTGTCATTCTGTTCTTTAATACGAAATAAGCCACACCGGCGAAATCGCTGTCATGTGCGCTATTATGCACTGATCGAAAGTTAAGGAGCTCTTGGGCATCATGTGATTGTTTATTCAGCGATAGGACCTTAACTAACAGAGACCCAAGCTTTGTCTCCTTCAAATTATAAGGACTCCTTTCACGGTCTCTATCTGGTAGAAGCAGCCGCAAAACAGGGAAGAATGTGGAATTCTGAAATTGAAAATGTTTCGAATGTTTTGGTCTCAAAACAATAAAAATGGTAACAAAACCTTCTTGATTGATGTGTTTTTGTTTCTATATAATACTAGCTTCCGCCCACGACTTTGTACGTGCATCCCCGTTTTTCCCCGTTCCCGCAAGAATTTCGGGAAATCCTTTCTTAGCGGATGCCTACGTCCTAACATCTATCTGCATGCCAAATTTCAGCCCGATACGTCCAGTGGTTTGGGCTGTGCGTTGATAGATCACTATATCAGTCACCTTTGAGTTTTATATATAAAGATTAAGATCTATAATTGAAACCAATATGTTAAGTAGGTACCTAATCAATTATATCTATATGATCTCATATTTTTTGTTAATAGTAATTGGATACATCTTAGATCTATCCAAATATCTTAGATCAACACGTCTTAGATACCGCTGGAAAGATGAACTCATTGGCATAGGACAGAGTCAAATGGAGGCTCTTGTTGTCGGAGGCCAAGGCTCCCTTCGGTTCACTGGGACACTGCAGTAAATTGGAATAAAAAAAATTGAACCTATTTCTTAGAGATTCTTTTGTTTAAATATTTATGTATGAAAACGTATACCTATATAAAATAGAGGCTGGAGTTTTTCAATATCAGAATAGGTATTGAGGTGATCTCATAAGTTTTTCTTTAATACTTTTATGAATGCTCTTTATTTAACTAAATACATAAACTATTCAAATTTCAAAGATCAAAAACTTTATCAAAAATATTTTACATAATGAATTATTATAAAGAAATGTTTTTATAATACCTTTTTATCAGTAACTTTTCCAGAATTAACTCTAAAATCATTAATAAAATTAGCCAACATTTTATCTTGATCTTGCCTATGTTTCTTCCTTTTGCTCAATTGTTCTAAGAGTGTACAAAACTCACTGAAGAGGATATCATTTGCTGGTATTTTCTCCATCTTAAAATGCTCCCTTACCTATCCTAAAATTTTCGATTTATTATTTTTCTATCATATTAAAAGTCAAACTGTATATAAATAGTTACAAAGGAAACAAAACACAGATATACCATTTAAAATATTTATTATTTAAATAACAAGATACTCTAGCATTATTTTTCTAGCCATTTCAGGTGAGTGATCTTTATACAATATGACAAGATTATATGCAGTTTCCATTTTCAAATCTATCTTTCCATGCTTACTGCACACTGTTATAGGCTCGCACGATAAAGCTTTCTCATAATATTCTATGGCTAAATTATTAATGTTTAACAATTGATAGAGCCGTCCTAAATTGTAATAAGCTTCCTGGTCACATTTTCTCAACTGTTTATATGTAAGCATATACGACACACTCTGTAGAATAAGGTTATGATGTTTATCAACAGTTTTTTGGGCAGCCATAGATAAAATAGTAATAGATATCAAAAAAGCAGATAATGGTTCTCTAAACTGCTCATGATATTCCAAGAAGTATTTAAGAGCAACAAGATATCTACCAGATACTAAATAATTATTGCCTAAGAACAAATTTTTGACCCAATGTGGTTCTTTGTGGAAAAGCCTCGTCAGGAACTTGCTCTGGGTGGTGTCCTCTAGGGAGTTTATAACCAGGCTCAATAAATTCCATGTTCTATTTGAAGTATTTCTTTGAGCAAATTCTCGTATAAATCTCATTGCATGAACATAGTTTTTATTAAGAAGACTCGCTTGGAAAATATAGAATTCTATTTCTCTTTTATGAGACGATAAGCCTTTAATAAGCATAGCACTATATGTCAGTCTTTGCATAGTTGAGTATTGTTTTAAATCACAAGCAATGGTGAGCAACTCATTAAACAAATCCCACTCCTGTTTAGGGCTAAGTTTGAAGGTTTCATCCTCAAATTGCAAATCATTTTCATGATAGGCACTTTCTCCTCTTAATGTCCGAAATTCATGAATAAGTTCAACTCCACCTCTTGCCCTGCAAGCTATTTTCAACTCTTCTTCATGATTAAATTTTGTTAAAGTTCTACATAATAAAGCTTCTGCAACTTCCAAATATTTGGGTATCCTATTATATCTTTTAAGTATAGTACAGTGTTCATATAAGAGACTGGGACTTACAACATATTTATAGTCTTGTTGAAGAACATTTAAAGCTTCGTCTATACAACCTTTCTTTTCTAGTATGGAAAAGAGTTTCCGACGAGCATCAGGATGTTGTGGTGCATGTTCTAAAACTTTGTAAAAAGCATTAACTGCTTCATCTTCCCTCCCTAAATTAAGAAGGCATTCTGCGTATTTGAGCCACACTGCTCCAAGGTCGAAATTGGGAGCTTTTACTAGAGGTTCCAATAGTTGCATAGCCATTTCATGATGACCAACAGCAGAAAATGCTTCTTCAATGTCCATATACAAATCTCCAGCTTTTTCAACGTCATTAGTCAAAAAATCATCTAAAAATGTCTTGACAAGATTTATTGCACCTAAATGAATAAAACAAACCAACAGTTTACACTTAAGATCTATTGCTAAATCACTTGGTATCGAACACTTAGTGTAATTAGTGTGTTCTTCAATTTCATTTGAGGAATTTCGAATTGTCTCTATTTCTGCTTCAATGTCCACACCAACACTTGCCACAAATACTTCTAGACATTTTTGAAATTCCTTCTGTGATATTAATAATTCCAAATAAATATTAAGATCTTCCAGGGTAAACAGAGTGGGACACTTTTTGTATGCAGTTTGCATAACTTCATATGCCTTACTCTTTTCATTTGCATCATGATATAAAGAGGCAGCTAGCCTTGCATGTTTCATTATTATTTCACCATGAGTTGGGGCAAGGCATGTCACAATTTTATGATAACATTTCACTCTTGAGATAAACCAAGCACTTAATGTAAGCTTCATCTCTTCAATCTTGCTTATTAGATCAAGCCTTTGCATGTGGATATCAATATTCTGTGGATCTGCTTTGATAGCTTGAGTATAGCAGATCATCTCTTGTTTGTGGTTACCCTTTTGTTTTGAGATTGCAGCTAATCTTAACCACTCATTAACATCAGTTCGAGATAAGTGAGCAGCTAAGAGAGAAAACTGCAAAGCCTTCTCAGAATCATGTTCATATATTTGTGCCAGAGTTTGGTAGGGCTCCGAGGCTGTTGGTAATTGTTTAATTATTTCATGACACATCTTTTCTGCCATTTCAATTTCTCCTCTAGCAAATCTTAAATTAGCCTCACCCATTAATCCAACCAAAGCTGGGGTCAAGCGGGTGACTCTGCGACGTCTTTTTGCAGTCTGTTGCGGCTCTTCTGTTTTTTTCTCTGCATCATCAACTTCATCTTCATCTTCACAATCGTACCACTCACTAGAATATTCAGCGAAAGACATTTCACCATTTAAAAATTTATTTGTTAGTTCTGTGTCTAATTCCATTTTGACCCCCATTTGATTTGCTGCTTCTTCATCCATTTTAACAGGTATTACAATTTTCTAGAAGTATTAAAAGGAATATGTAATTATTATAAAAACTGATTACTTTACCTGTATGTTTAAAGTTCAAAACAATTTCTTATTTATAACGAACAATGCTTTTCTATTGCTTATTTTTGGAAAAATTTGTTACATTCTGGACACAAGCTTCATCATGCTCTATCATGCTATCAAAACCACATCAAAACACTGAGTAAAATATGTTCTGTGAAAAGTATATTGCAAAATTAATTCTTTTATCAAATACTTAAGTATTCGGTAGACATATTTTGAGTATTTTTAAATTGCAATGGTCCAAATCAGTCCAAACTCCAAATAAAATATATTCAATTCAATTCAATTTTTTCGAAGGGTGAAATAAAATATAGGCACCACACTCGCCACACTGCTGAACGCAATTGTCAACACTCAATGACTCAACGTCATTGCCAAATGCCACAGTTTTGACAATAGAGCAATAGAGTGCTTGAAAAGTGTTGAAAAGTCAATTTTGACATTTATGCCAACTGCCTGAATCAGCCGTTCAATAAAATGGCGGCCAATCAACTAGCAGCCTAAATTTTATTTAGCCATTTGATCAAAAACTAAGCAAATATTTTCGCTCTTTATTGTGAAACGTTTAGTTCCATTTTCTAGCAGAAAGTGTTTCTCACTTACAATAAAATAGATATATAATATAATCTATGACTGTCATATGGCAACAGTATAGTAATTTGTTGATATTTCTCAGTCTTGTTGTGTTTACAAGCAAGAAGAGTACTGTGAGGACAATGGAAGAGTTTTGTGACGAGGAAAATGTAAATTTACCTGTGACTGCTCCGAGCGCTTTAAATTTTAAAGAAACTTTCGATCAAAGACTAGCTGAATATGACCGACAGCATCAAGGTAGGTCTGTAATACGTTTTATTGCGATCTTCATCAGCTGGTAATTATTTTCTGTTCTGTAAATTGTGTAATTATATAGTGGTTACTGGATCATAAAACTTCATGTGATTTGTGAATTATCTTTCTAGGATCGCATCGAAAAGCTTGGACATCCGAAAGAATTGAAGAGGTTATAAACGACATAAAAAGAGCTAGGATGCCCATGAGTTCAGGACAGCGAAAGACGGCTATGGATTATTACTATATGAAGAAATACGACATTATAGCAAATGCTAATGAAGACTGTTTAATTTTTAAACGACTCACTGATACTGCTCCTACGATACGCATTTTACCCAGAGAACAGTATTTTGATGTCTTATCAGATATACATACATCTTGTGGCCATGGTGGACGAGATAAAATATTGCACAGTATAAAGAATAAATACTACATTCCAAAGAAGGCAGTGGAATTTTTTTTGTCTCTTTGTCCTGTATGTGAAACCAAAAGAGACGCCCCAGTAAAAGCGATTGTGGCGAAACCAATCGCCTCACGTGATTTTAATTTGCGAGGAGAAGTAGATCTTGTCGATTTCCAGTGCTGTCCCGATGGAGAGTTTAATTGGCTTTTAAACTATCAAGACAACGCAACCAAATTTCTAAACCTGCGTCCTCTTAAAACAAAACAAGCCAGTGAGGTAGCTTCTGAGTTGTTAAAGATTTTTTTAATATTTGGAGCACCCTACATTTTACAGTCGGAAAATGGTCGTGAGTTCACTGCAAATGTAACAAAAGAATTAAATTTATTGTGGCCCGATTGCAAAATTGTATATGAGAATTCGCGTTGTCCTCAATCCAGCAACGGTAGCAAACATGACGTGGAAAATATACTGCGAACCTGGATGAGTGAAAACAAATCAACAAACTGGTCTGTTGGCTGCTTTTTCGTGCAATATTCGATAAATGCTTCATTAGATCAAAAAATTGGAACGTCTCCGTATAAAGCTTTATTTGGGAATGAACCGAAAGCAAGTTTAAAAGAATCTCATATTGCGACATCTTCTCTTTTAGCTTCAGACACAGAGGAACAATTAAAAAAAAATATAAAGCAAGAACCAGATGAAATTACAAATCATGACCATAGCAACAATGACAATAATTCTAAAACCTCTATTGAACGCTATGAGTTAAACGTCACTTGCGCAGTATGCCATAATGATGTCACTGGAGCGTACAAATGTGAATGGTGTAATAATGTTGCAGGGGCAATAACTGTTGGTGAAAAGGGTCACAGTTCCAAAGTTGTAGGCATAAAGTATAAGGTTGAACAAGATATAAAAGAAGAATACGACGCAACATACAGTGGACTTAAACGTCCAGCAGAAGAGATGATCAATAATAATGTTAAAAAATGCACAACTTAGACAATGGTGTTCATAAAGTTGAAACTAAATATAGAACTATCTAATCAATTGCAGTATTTAGTATGGCGAAGTAATTTAAGAAAATCCCATGCGTGGCAGGTTTATTTTCTAAACAGGGCATTTCACGCAAAGCTGACACAGAAAAGAGGGTCAGGTTTCATTTGTCACTAATATAGTATGTCATACCTGTACATAGACGCAGCGCACACGTGTTGCAGGTGGCGACATCTTGCTACAGAAGTGTCCGCGACAAAATATATGAAAAAAAATTGTCAAGTGGCTGTCGCTAGCCCCCAGTGGCTGTGGTCTGTGGCCCGGTTGTGCCGACGCTAAGTTATCCTATTTGATCTCATGATTACCAGATGATTACAATATTTTATATTCCCAACATCAACAAAACAACTTCAAATCCAAAATTTCTACTTAATCGACTGATGGTCACCCTATTACACTAGCACACAGTTGACAGATAATCAGTTAAGGAACTAAGCCCCTGCGACGAAATAATGACGTAGCAATAGTGAAGCATTGAAGCTATAGGTTGTTACTTGTTGTAACGTTGGAGCCGCTTTATTAATTACATAGCTTTTGCGCGCTTATTTGTTGTTTTGAATTTGGTTTTATTTATTTTATAATATTATTTTTGCAAATACTTATGTACTGGTTAAATATAATTATTTCATTTAGGTACCTACATCATGCTAAAATAATTTATTAGTTAGATGAAAATTAGCGTTTTGAGTTATTCGGTATATGTATAGCGAAATAAAGTTTCGAAACGTACCACTGTTATAATAGTATTTGCCCGTAAAAGGTGTATTATTTCGGATTATTTCTTCTTGTAATTCATAATCAGGTACAGAAAAACCGCACTTCAATTTTATCTTTATTAGTCTTAATCTCAAAATTACCACAAAATGCAAGCGTAAAAAAAAACAAATACTTAGTATCAAAAAGACAACAATCCTATAGCTGCAATAATGCTTACGTCATTCATTCTCATTATTCTCGTGTTGCGGTTTCGAACGTTATAATATTATGAAGATTCAAGTCGTGTTGTATTCTGTGCTAGCATTAATCAGTCAATGAAATCCGTGGCTAGGTCAACGACACCGTTCAATTAAGAAGCTAGGCTATGAATTGAACGGGTAATAATTAAGAAAATTGGCTACGATGTGACATATTAAAGAAAAAAAATGTGTGCGTGTACTAGTGTACACACGTAAGAAGTGAAACTTCTTTATGACCCTTATGATTTACTATATGCAACCTTACAGAAATACGTCGAATCACGCGTGGTAGGGACTAGGGATAAGAAAAAGATGGCGCGTAACGGAAAAATGTCACGCGTAACGAAAAAATGTTACACTAAAATTTTTTCCAACCCCGATAAAGAAGTTTCACTTCAATAAAATTAAATATTAGATATTGTTTCGATTTCTGTCGATTGTATCGTTCAATTGGATACAAATATTTACTCTTAGTATTTAGTTATTTTTAGTTTGATTTAAACTTTCTATCAAGAAACTGTTTCTAACATTTTTAAATTTCCTTTTCACATATTATATCTCATACATCTAATATGTATGTAACGTGTAGTAACTAATACAGTATATTATTATTAGTCTGTGCTAATACTTAATCTGTGATATGTATACACCTCCGAAACGGCTTGACCGATTCTCATGAAATTTTGTGTGCAATTTGGGCAGGTCGGAGAATCGAACAACGCCTATTTTCCTAAGAGAAAGGCAGAACAACATCTATACATATAATAAAATGTATAGAAATTGTAGGAAAGTAAAAACTGTACATTTACATTGAATATTTTTTATTATAAATCGAGAATTCTCAACTCAATGCACTTCATTTAGTGCGTTATTACTTATAACCTCGTATAATTTCATAGAAAGGATATTAATGTGGATATTAAGCAGTGTAGTGTGACGTCGCTATGCTGACGCGTAGGTACGCCAAACGCCTAGTGCGGTCGGACCTTAATTATTTGAAGTTTCTTTTCTTTAGCATGACGACTGACTGATTAATGTTGTCATTTTGATTTTTGAAATTTGTTTGTGTTTGTTGTAGTTCTATTACATATTCCAAGGACATATTCAATAGTATTGTGCTGTGATTGTGCTTGACAAGTAAATATTAGTTTTAAATACTATTTATTTCCTGTAAAATAAGTCAAATTAGTAAGCTAAAGAATTTTAATGACATCATTCTTAATCTGTGGTCATTCTGTTTTTATTCTTTGTTTTAAAAATGTAAATGTATGTAGGTAATGTAGGTAAATGTTTCAGGTGTCTTCATTTCTTCAATCTTCATTCTTGAAATCATAGGTCTGTGTCAAATTAGAAATAGTTTATTAAAAACATTCGTTTTGAACGCCAATTTTGTTATAAACAAAGCTATGTATTTAAAATATACAGTTAAAATTTAGCTTCTGATATAAGTCTTCTCTGGCATATATACCTTTCTAAACAACGAATGAAATACTGGGTCACTTACCCTTGATCATGAGTAACAACTGCCTTATACAGAAAACCTTATTTTAATTGGCTGTATCATTGCCAATGCAAGAAAAATCAACTACATCATTGCTATTATTTCTGAAACAAAGTTCTCATAAAATTTTTCTTTAAAAATGTGTGAAATTCTGCAAGCACTCAGAGATCCACTAAAAGATATAGAAAGCGAATATGTAAAGAATACTGATGATATTTATAAAGCAGCTGAACCCACATTATCAGATATGCCAGTTGAGGTATTGTAATTTTTTTTTTACTTCCTATAAAGTAATATATTGCTTTGATAATAATAACAAGTATTTTTTACAGATCATTTTAAAAATATGTTCCTTCCTGGATTGTCATTTTTTAAAGTATACATTTAGTAAGGTCTGTACAAGGTTTGAGGATATATTGGCTGATGATCATTTATGGAAGTATTGGGTAAATAACAAAATGAATGGTTGTTTTCCCGCTTTACCAAATTTGAAAATATGGGATGAAGTGCAAATTGATTGGGAGGAAGTATGTGTTGAAATAGATTCTGAGAAAAAGAAATGGACTGATGTTGAGAATACAACACAACACATATTAATAAAGGATGTTCACTATGCTTCTGTGGATGCATTGCTCTTGTTAAATGTAGGTAATTATAATTCAAAAAGTAGATTTATGTATTTGATTTATTTATTTTATATACAAAGAATAAGTACCCCATTTTTTTAACAAATTTAAAAGTTTTAGTCAAACCATAGATTGTAATGTATTTTCATATCTTTTACTAGAAAGGTGAAACATGTATATCTGGAGGAAGGGATAGAAGTTTAGCGATGTGGAACATACTGGAGATGAGATCTGATATAGATAATAAGCCTACGAAGATGAGACATGATGCTCATGCTGGCTGGGTTTGGGATCTTGCCGCTGACAATACAGACTGTGCTTCAATTGTATATTCTGCCTCTTGGGACAATACTGTCAAAGCATGGGATTTAGGTGCTGAGTTTTCTTGTGTGGAAACCTTTCGGTAATTGATCTTGTACTAAATTAACAATCATTTTAGTTAGTGCAATATTGTACTGTTGCATTTTATTTTTTTCAGATGTGGCATGACTGCTTTATCTGTTGTAGCGTGGAATAATATTGTAATGGCTGGACTATATTCAAATAAAGTGCTGTCTTTTGACTTAAGATCAGGACCAAACCCAATTAGTTTTTATAAACCTCACAAAGGACCAATATTAGCTCTTAGTGCATACAAAAATATGGTTGCATCTGTTAGTGAAGACAAGACGTTAGCAATATGGGATAGAGTTGCAGGGAAAATGATTAAACACAACATAAAGATACCTAAAGAAAAACAATACCCTGTTTGTGTTAATATGAATTCATCAGCAATATACGTAGGTGACTCTACAGGTTCACTTCATGTTTTTAGTCCTGAAGATTTTGTTTACATTAGGTCTCATGAAATTTGGAAAGAAACTCCAATTGTTGAACCATCTCATAAAATTGCTGGTTGCTATCAAAGCAAGGGAAATATGATTCTATGCTCAGATCAAGGAGAAGTTAAATTTTTATACAATTGTTATCCACCTCAGGAATATTGTAGTATTAAAACAACTACTGTTGATGTAACAAAGGTAGGTAAATAAAACATTGGTGATCTCAGACCAATACAAACATTTTACCAGTCTGTGTTGATGACCTATTTTTAATGATTGATTTAATATGATTAAGGTTTTATAAATTATTAAACTTTATTATTTACAGTTACAATATCAAAATGGCATACTAGCAGTTGGGACTTGTGACAATGCACTTGAATTTTGGACCCCAAAGGAGGAAGCACAATCAACAGATAATATATGAAAGTTTAAAAAACAAATTATATTTAAAATTATAACTCTGAACTTTTTTCATCCATTACTTAAACAAAAAATTGCAAAACATGGACAAATTGTTACAAATTACTTTTAATAAAATCAATTCCAATAATAGAAAACCTCAGTTGTTACTCATAATATAATCATATTAACATTACAGTAACAAAGATTTTATGAACAATAGTCAATAACATAACATTGTGATAGTATATTTTTCTTTTTATAAAAAAAAAAATATTTGTTGTAATTTAAATAAATTCTTATATTAATAATCTATCTTGATGAAGACTTCTTATGACTGACTAATTGTTGGAGCTCAAAATTTGCACATTTTATTATTTTGTATGACTATAATATCTGTGTGGAGAAGTTGTGAGATAATGTATTATTTAATTACATAATATGTATAAAGTTATTCATAAACATTTAAATTTTCAGTCTGTATCCGATTTCCGAGGCAATCTTTTATCATTATTTAAAGTTTTTTTTTTTATGAATACATAATGGCATTGGAGCAGCTTTGTAAAACAATTAAAACATTAAGTTATACACACAATTATATTTTAAGTAAAAAGATGTAGATAGGATACAACAGAATATTCGATTTAAAACGCTAATTACATAACGCACACATAATTAGACGAAGCTGGCATGGTTCAATTATTTTGAGCGAAAAAGAGAAGACTGAAGTAAATTCTGGCTAATTAGCCATATATCACCGTGCCACGTGCCGGAGCGTGTTTAGCCTACCTACAGCTTTCCACTTTATAATATTATTGGGAGTATAACATATTTTTTAAACTCAACATAATAATTGAGACTATGATTTTATTTATTACTAGCGGTCCGCCCCGGCTTCGCCCGTGGTACATATTTACGTTTTCTCTACATAAGAACCATCCTCGTACTTCAAGGAATATAATAGAAAAGAATAATCGAAATCGGTTCAGCCATTCACACGTGATGCCGTGACAATGCGAAACGGGTGCAGACCCGCCGCCTTTTTAATTTTTATAGCTCCCGCCGCGCAGCGCGTCGAACGCGGCAACTGATACACAAAAATAATCCTTATGGCATGATTCTGTATTCACGCGCGATGACTTATAACGTATTTCATGTATAACTTTGGTGTTTCTACACCGATTTACATGATTCTTTTACTATAACCTGCCCAGGAGTATGAAGAATAATTGTGCCAAATTTAGTTAAAATCCGTCGGGTAGTTTTTGTTTCTATAACGAATATACAGACAGACAGACAGACAGACAGACAGACAAAAATTTTACTGATTGCATTTTTGGCATCAGTAGCGATCCCTTATCACCCCTTCATAGTTTTTTTTTAAATATATTTCATGTACAGAATTGGCCTCTCTACAGATTTATTATAAGTATAGATTGATGTAAGCTCTCTGATATAAACTTTATTTTATCCCTACATAATTTAAAAGTTACCTTATTATTTATTATTGTGATTTATCTCACTCGAACAGCAATGCTTTGATCAAAAACAGGGAAATTTAAGAGGGTTTTATTGAACCAGAAGCAAAAGTAATATTAAGAATATTCATGTATTTTTCCCTTTTATCATAGTAAAAAGAGAGAAGTATGAACGCGGAGCGCTTGGTCAATGGCCCTGCCCCCTATTCATGTATGTAAGCTCGCACAAAATGGTGCTCGGTTCCCACTCTGATACCAGCTGTCTTAACTCTTATGCGAGCCGCGCCATTGCTGTGAGTGGTCGGTGTTTGTGCATTGTTTGTGCTATTATTTAAAATATCAATGTGACAAGTGTGCGCTCCTAAACGCCAGGAGTTCGCCTACTTCTCTCTTTCAACTATGGTTTTATCCTGTAAACAGTAATAAAATACTTGAAATAATTGTTTTATCAATGATTTTTATGTTCATAATATTTAAATTCATTTTTAAGTCGAGCCTGAAGTCTAAGTACCTACCTATTTAACGGCGATTTTAACATTGTACAATTTGTATAAAATAACTTATTAAAATGTCGATTTAAAATGCGTTTAATTTTTAAATAAATTTAGACTCAATGTATTTGTCTCCTGAAAGTGGGATAACAACTTAAGTAGGCTTAAGTGAATTCCCGTGTCGCCTTGTGAGGTTTGGAGCTGATCATCTGATGCATTATACCATGGGCGTAGCTAGCCATGGGCTCAGGGTGGGGCAACAATAAAAATAATAATATGTAACTAGCAACTTTATCCGAGGTCTAATCCCGTTTAATTTTTAGGGCTTCGGGCCTCTAAAGGAAAAAAAAACGAATCCCTTATAGGATCACTTTGTTGTCCGTCTGTCTGTCTATCTAAAAAGACATTTTTCTCAGGAACGCATCGCGGTAGCAAGCTGAAATTAATATTGAATACTAAAAATCTACCGTCTCTTGAAGCTGTAAAAAAATCAAACTTATAAACCAACGCAATCAAAAAGATACAGCCGTTTATGTTGCAAATTTTCACACATTTCGACATTTACAAGGGAATCAAAATCTAAACGGTTCGCAATTCGTCCTTTATCTACGCTATAAGACGTTACTTTATTCGAAATTTCAAAATTCTGGGTACACGGGGGTACCCTGTAGGATTTGATACCTTGCGATCCTTGCGGATGTCGAAAATTTTCAGCAAAAACGGCTGTATCTTTTTGATTGGGTTGAGATTGATTTTTTCATAATTTCAGCATGATACCTCCACGCGTTTCAGAGAAAAAGGGCCTGGACAGACAGACGGACAACAAAGTGATCCTATAAGGGTTCCGTTTTTTCTTTTTGTGGTTTGGAACGTGGAACCCACTTCTTTCTTATTGAAATTGAACACAATTAATTTCTTTTTACCATGAAATAAATAAACCTGTCTAAATATAAATGGTAAATTAAACCATTTTACATATCCCGGTAATTAAAGCATATTTTAAACTCGCACAAAATTTCCGATGCAATTTCATTTTTGTTTTAAGGTCACTTACTGACCATAAAAACACAAAATACTGACAGATCCAGGTGGTGCTTCGCTCGCAATCTTAAAGAAAAATTTTTGGCCGATATCTCGGAAACTAGACTACTTATGAGCAAAAGTTATTTTGCATTTTTTTATAGAAAGTAAAATTTCGCATCTTTTATACCCTGTAAACTTTTTTATAAAACTTACCGTTTACGATTTATGGCCCATTTAATGAACCGGTTTATCGTTTTTGGCTAATAATTTTTAATATATTGGATTAATCAATAAAATGCATCTATCAATTTTTTAAGATCACTTCATTCTCTACAACTTTTGTTGTTATGTTTGAAACTTTTCTAGTGCCCATACTTTTTGAGTTGTATACGGTTTAATGTAGAAATGTCGGCGCTCGGCAGCCGAAAAGGTTTTTTTTACGGATGTAATGAAGACGAAGAAGAGATATCCTATGCAAGTGGATTTATGATAAAATTTTTTTTTTTTTTATAGAAAAATGAATTTTTAACACATTATTCTAAATATTCTCCCTTCGTTTACTTTTATTTTATTCTTGCATCCGAATATATAAAATAATAAAATAGTCAATATTATTTAGTTTTACGAAATACAACAACATAAAATATTTAAAAAGTCCATAACTATTGCAGGTGAGGAAATAAACTATTAATTTTGAAGTACTACTTATACATCCGTCCCACTGATTGATTTTCTTTAAAAACAAGCAGATCACAATTATTATTCTTTGTCCTGCCAGATCGAGAAATTTTTTTTTTGGTCCCCAACCGGAATCGAATCCAGGACCCCTCGCTTGGTTCTACGCTTTACCAACTGGGCTCTGAACCAAGGAGAAAATAAAAGAGTAAAGAAGAAAACAATAGGAGATAGATAATTTATAATAAAAACAGAATACAATTTAAAAATATATGTTTCATAATTATCCGTTCACACAGACCGGCTGGGAGAGGAGAGCAAATTCTTATCACGTTGAAAACAGAGTTTTTAGTATTTGAAGTAAGGTATATTTTATCTCTTTCTTTCTCTCGTCTTTGTAGTATCCCCACAGAAAAAAATCAATGGGGCCAGGCTATA
>CAJQZM010037016.1:0-14428 GCA_907164665.1 Colias nastes | reverse complement strand
ATGCCCGCCCACATACAGCCCGTATCACTCAAAGAGCACTCTCTGATGCCAATATAAGAGTTCTGCCGTGGCCAGCCATGAGCCCTGACCTCAATCCAATAGAGCATATGTGGGATCAATTAAAAAGGAGCGTCAAAGCAAATTTCAGCAACGTAAACAGCCAACAAGATCTCATAAATGCTCTTAAAGTCTGTTGGGAGGAAATACCTGAAGAAAATGTAACCCATTTGATTGAAAGTGTCCCAGATAGGCTCAGAGAGTGCATACAGAGCATAGGGGTCCCACACGCTACTAATTACAAAATAAACCAGATTTTTTTTTGTTAATAAAGGTTTTATTGAAACTTTTGTCATGTGTCTTATTTGTGCAATTTTTCTCTAATACTGTTAATTTTGCATAACTTTCATAAAATCGCTAATTTTTGCTTAAGTTTACGTTAAAACAATTGTCCTACACCTTGTTCGTTTATACCCATTCATAAAATAAGAAAAAAGTGAAGAGTTTTTACAACACAGCAAAAAATCAGGGCCCTATTTTGTTTTGAGTAGTGTATTAAACTCAAACATGTTTTCACTGAATCAGACCTATTGAATTTGTAAAACACTTCTAAAACGATACATTTTTAACATTTTAGGTACCACTGGTGCGGATCGCCGATGTCCAATAAGTACCTACCACCAAAACACCAATAATGGCAATAAGTTTTGTACAATATGGTTTCCGAATGATTAGATTACAATGAGTTCCATAACCATTCATTTCAACAGAGCATACTTACTGCATACAATACGTAACAGGACAAATTGGTGGACAAAATCTTTATTGTACTCCTTCCTACTCATGACAATACAAGTATACATAAATGTATATTATATTATGTATAGCCAATTGTTACCAATTAAGACAACTAGGAGGAAAAAATAACAGTTTATGACTACTTCGACGACTTACAACAAAATATAATTTGTACCATGATCGGTCTTTATAATAGGAAAATCTTTATTCCAACAAAGAAATACGACTAAAGAACACAATCCGTAGTTATTTAATAAACCGTTATCCTTACGGTGTTTTATTGCAAGGGACTCCGTGCATCAAAATGTATACAAAACTATTTCGAGCGACGCACAATGGAGGTTCAGTAACTTGAATTCTGGAATGTTCCTTGCAATTCTCAGAACAGCCGATGAAGTGGTTGTACGTTTCATTGGATTGATCTTGCCTGAGAGAATTTTGCTCACTTTTTGTATTTTGCACAATGGAGATCAAAGCTTTATTGTGAGATATGTTTTGACCTATATTTATTTCTATTAACGATATTATATTGTTTTTTTTAATCTTAGTTGCCAATTTTAATTTGGATTAATCGAAATTAGATTATTTTTTTTAAATAAAAAAATGCCGCGGAAAACTGACTGTTTTTCTAAAGCTTCATTTTGCACACATCTATTTATTTCCTTGTAAGTTATTATGTAATATGCGCTTAACTGGCGTCTAGTCATTGCAATTTTTTATAAATAAATAATTCAATAGTAATTATAATGATTTTAATTATGACTGTAAATAATGTCCTGCTCGTATAAATGCTGAATGAAAAAACGACTGGAATACTTTTAGGTTATTTTTAATCCTTTTGTATATTCGAAAAAGTCGAAATAAAGAAGAGATAGCTTACTCATACGGTCATACCTCAACTCAGATAATATATATATGTACTAATTTAGGTTTTTCGCTAATTATATTTTATACAGGGTGTCCCACTGTTGGTATATATGTACATACTAAGCTCAAAGGAGGTTATAATTTTGTATACGCTGAGTACGTAAAAAATACTTATAAAATTCCAGACGCATTTTTTTTTTCAAATAGATGAATTCTTAAAACTCATCCATAACAAGCAACCCGCCCAACTTTGCCACCAGCATGTGAGCTATCGTTTAAGATTATGTTTTCATAGACAAAATGCTCACAAGAGAAGCGGTATATGCCGGTTGCGCGAAGCTAGAGAAGAAAACATGGATTTTCAGGAAAAATTAAGCAAAAAATTTTTTACGTAATTTTGTTGTTTAAGTATTTTTTACGTGATCAGTGTATGCAAAACTACAAGTCCCTTCGCGCTTAGTATACCAATAGTGGGACACCCTGTATACAAATGAGGTAAGAATTCCTAGGACATTAAGAATTAAGATGGCCGTTTTATTTCAATAAAATATTTGAAGTCGAAAAGTCCTTAAAAGTTCGCTCTACCTAAAACTACGAATCTTACAAATATGTATAGCTAAAGGTGAATTTAGTTTACATTGGTAATTATCGATAGGAATGTCCACAAACCCGCAACGACGTAGTCAGACAAACATTACATAAAATGTCATCATTGTTAACCAATTATTTCTAAGGCGATTTTCCAATGATCTTGGAAAAATCGTAGAGTAATAAAAACATTTAAACAACTTCCGGATAAGTGAATTGTTATTTCTCTGTTCATTTAAAATAACATTTAGTTGAACAGAACAAAAGAAATGCGTAAATGAACGAGAAATTTGGCCCAACAAAAAGCGAACAAAGTAAATTTGTTTGCTTTGTTATGTTTTTGTCGTGTCAGAAAACAATCGATAACAATTTGTGTTCTAGCAACTAGATTATCGTAATTTGAATGGGATATATTTAACAAAATAGGGCCTTCTGGCGCTAAATTATTCAATGTGTTAAAGTTAGAAACGATTAGGCTGAAGACGGATAATACAAATCCGTGCTTAAAACGATCGCATTTTTCTTTAGCCTGAAGCTTTTGCCGGCTTAGATTTTACCCTCAAATCATAATGTATGAAAATATGTTATTTTTGCCAAACATTGCGTGCGAACTGTGAACTGTTTTGTAAAATTAGATTTTCGAGGTGGTAACTGGTAATGCGGCCGTGGCTTGAAATAAGCGGCCTACAATATAATTTCAAAGGTTTTGTGAGGTCATAACCGTAATTTTGTGTGATTAGCATACCTACACTTAATATTGATTTAGGCATCTAAGCTATAAAAGTAACAATAGCATGAATAAGCATAGGATATCCGACTCAATGGAGCCTACTGAAGCCTGAATGAGCAATGATAATAAATAGATCTGAAAGGTACCTTACTACGGCTTTTTGCGTAGGTACTTACTATTAACCCAATGTTTATCGTCAATAAAACAATTTAGTCATTTCTTTTTTCAGCATTGGCAAAAATTAGCGACCACATTCAAAGTTTAACTTTTAAGCCAAAGTCTAATTTACTCTTAACTTTTAATCTATGTCATTTAAATGTTATTAGCAACAACGGAACTAAAATAATAATAAAATAGCAAACCATAACATTAATATTATTCGCTTCCCGTAACGAGCGGGGAAAAAATTACAGTAGGCCTAGTGTGAGTTTGATCGAGTACGAAACTTACTATCGCGTCTGCGTCACAGCCGAATTAGTATGGGAAATCGAACAGCGCCCCTAGCGGACGTATGGGGAAGCTTTGATTCCCCATACAAATTTCGCTGTGACGCAGACGCGATAGTAACGTTTCGTACTCGATAAAAACTCACACTAGGCCTACAGGAAATAAAACAATTGTCTTTTACAGTGAAACGTGCATTCGACGAATGAATGAAATCAATTCAATGCAGTATTGAGGATCAATATCGAGGTCACTCTTCAGTAACACGACGTGGAAAAAAGAGTTTCAGAATATAAATATACAGATAAATGTATACTACCAACTCTTTAGCCGATATAACCTCCAGACGTAATATTAACTAACTACAATTTGCCTTCTCAAATTACTTTTGAATTCGGTAGGCAAATAAAACCTACCCCAAAGCGTATTGAATGGAATTTTGGGACACAAAAGAGGTTGTACCAGTCGCCGAGGCTTTGATAATGCTCAGTGAAGTGTAGACAGCTGACTGTCTGACCGTCACGTATGACGTATCTGCCGACGAAGGTCGAAGTTTTTCGATACACATCATTCGAATAAATGCAATACTGTCATCAGATGAATAATACCGCTTGCAGTAATCGTTTCTTTATTGGTTAAAGTATTAAATTATGTTGGAATGTGGTGGACGGGATTTTAGCCTTTTGTTCCGTCTCTACATTTCATTCATATTTAAGTTATCGTTTATAAAAGAAGATAAGTAGTTTTATATACCAAGAAGATATTTGAGTTTTGTTCTGTAAAATAAAGATGATAATTTGCTATTGTCTTAACTATGAAGACATAAATTTTACGCGTGAAAAACGGAATAGAAAAACATGACTCATTTGTAGCTACTTTGACACTTTTAATAAAGAATCGAAAATAGTTATCTTTTAACACAGTTTTATATAAAATCATGTTGTTTATATACGTTAAACAAAGGTAGGTAACTTTGTTTCACGAAGAGATAGATTCAAAATGATAGTGATAAGATAAGTGCTATTGATAACGTTTGAAGGCGGGGTTAGAACATTATGAGTATGTACCACAATATTGAAATAAATAGACTAGATTCTATTGGAATTGGACAAGAAAACTATGAATTCATTATTATATTATATTAATTCTTTAGTATTTTGATTAAAATAAATGCAATCTAAACACATGTTAACATTTGCTCTATGGTTTAATCAAAAATAAATTTTCTGAATTAATTCAAACCGGACTCTATCCTATTGTTCTCGCAATTGAGACCAATTAAGGTTAATTGCATACAGATTTAGCTTATCTGCTTAAAGGATGGTTGGTTTTTACATTTAGAAAAGGAATTTGTATAACTGTTATTGTTTCCAAGTAAAACGACCATAAGTCTTGAAATTAATTGTCTTCGCTTTGTTACTCATTAACCGCGACGTGACTTACACAAATGTGTGCAATCAGTTTTAGTTTATTCTACAATAATAATCATTCGTCGTGATAAGGCACTCAGAAAGGATTACTTAAGCCATATATTAGCGTATGCGCAAGGATGCGATGTCAAGGCATAATACGCAATTATCACCTAAAAGGTGACAACCATTGTCGTTGAAAGAAAACACCACGCCACACACAAAGAGCACAGTCACGGAAACACTGCACATGAGACGACATAATTCAATATTGAATACCAGATTTGTCACTTTATGGCTGCCTACACGCTGCGCAAGCGGCTAAGGCAGCGCCGCTCGCCTCACAAGCCTCCGACTCCTCTGAACACTCACCGCCCTCAGTAAATTCTTTGCATAAATAAGCGAGAAAGCTCTTCTTACAATATAATAGTGATTTCCTTTGCACTCACTTCGCGAAACGCAACACACTGCTTCCAAAACAATGTATAAAAACTTCCTTACCTTACACTGCGCAGTATTGATGTACTAACACGATCGATGAAGGAAAAACAAGGGAAATGTAGACACAGTCACGTTCGTACGGATACGTCGAGAGTAATGGCGCCGGTTCGTTCGTTTCGACTTCCAAGTTCCAACCCGTCGCCCGTCGCGGTCGGCTCGGAAGGCTGCCTTGTTTGCTCTATGACGCGCTGTGTGTTCACCCGTCTCTTTCTAATGTCGTATTTCAGTACTGGTAGAGAGAGACAGATATATACATCAGTGGCATTGGTTTTACCTGTGAACTGTGGAGTGTGGTCAGTGGTGCAGCAACCTACATCATCGGTGCTCTAAGCGCTTAACAATGTCACGTCTCGAGTTGAGCTCAAAATAATGCAAAATTTTTAATTGCTTCAATTTCCAAATTACATATTATTTGACGTCCCTTTTTGTACTCTACATTCAATTCTGTAATATTCGAAATTATAAAATTAATGCATCTAATATAAAACTAAACTTGACAATACAGTGACTCTAATCGGGCTTAAATATATTTTAATTTTTTTCATGTGGCACTGTTTCTATTTATTTACAAAAGTTACAATGTTTTTAATTATTGGAAACTTTTTAATTTCTTACTAGTAGTGCCATCTATTGGTATGAGAGAGATTCTCAAAGTGAGAGAGTGGTGTTGCATACTGCTATATTAGTATTACAAAACTAAATTAAAAAGTGCCGTTATTTTCTAAGAGATGGCGCTATTAGCAATGATTTATAATAATTATTGAATTTTTTTAGCGATTGGAACTATATTAGCACTGATTACCAAATAGTTACATACTACGGGTAATAGAGCCAATAAATATTAATTTTTAAAGCAACTTTTATTCCATAAATTAGATCAACGGTACTGAATAAACGAAATGATATTAATGGTCCTTCGGAACAATGAAATCAAATAATTATGTACTTACATATTATATCATACGAATATATATTTATCGCCATATGTAAATCAGTGAAATCAATAATTTTTCTATCATTAATATCAAGTTTTCTTACCTTTACTAGTTAGAGTATACCACAGTTACTAATATAATACCACAGATCTTAATATACATATATAAATCTCGTGTCACAATGTTTGTCCTCAATGGACTCCTAAACCACTTAACCGATTATAATAAAATTCGCACACCATGTGCAGTTAGATCCAACTTGAGAGATAGGATAGTTTAAACATGTAGGTACCACGGGCGAAGCCGGGGCGGACCGCTAGTAAAACTATAAATACTATGCTAGCTTGCTATACCCACAGCTGAGGGTAGAGCGGAGCTCTTCCTATGAATTGAGATTCATATCATTTTCGTTTTGCAAATAAATGTAAGTATCAACAAG
The DNA here is from genome assembly GCA_907164665.1 of Colias nastes. Lineage (NCBI taxonomy): Eukaryota > Metazoa > Arthropoda > Insecta > Lepidoptera > Pieridae > Colias > Colias nastes. The sequence goes on along the minus strand of CAJQZM010037016.1, from coordinate 7,720 downwards.
ATGAACATAAAGGACAAAATGAATCTGGTGTTAAATAAAACAACTAGGAGTTATCTTTTACGTTATGTTTTCTTTAGAGCGGTGACTCTAGGTAGCGTTAGCTACTATTAAGTATTCTGTGCTCTAGGTCCTAGAATCGCAATGCTGGAAGTTATAAGATTCTGGATTTTTTCTTAATCTGTTGTTAGCGAACAAACTATTCATTATGGTACGGGAGCTATTAACGTTTTAAAAAAAGTCATTTTAGTATAGTTGGGTTTTTGATATACTGTTTCTCTTGCTATTTCGGTTAGAGTCCGCGCTGTCTGGCTGGCGGTAGTGGTTGCGTTTATTAGTGCGCACAGGAAAATATCCGTAATTTAAAGTCATTTATTAACGCGTAATTTTTAATCTTTTGCCTTTAGATAGATCCATCAGACATAAATTTTTTATTGCAAGACGTTTTTTTCGTTGTTAAATAGGTGCCATACGCAATTTTTTATTTCAAAATCATTAAAATGTCATCGAAATAAGTGAAATTACATCAACATGAGTCCGCTTAAAAGGTAAGTAATAACTTTATTACTTATTTTATATTATCCTTTTTTAATACTTATATTGAATAATTAGTAAACTAATATTTTTAATAGATGGTTTCATATTTATTACACTTTTGGGTATTAATATGAATTTGATGATATTTGGTTTTTATCAAGTTTACATTAACGTCCTATTTGAGGTTCGTTGGGAAAAGGAGGCACCATGGTAGATTGTTGCTAGAAAATTGTAAATAGTAAAATGAATATTATACATAGTATATCCTTCACGGGGACTCATGTTGATGGAATTTCACTTATTTCGATGACATTTTAATGATTTTGAAATAAAAAATTGCGTCTGGCACCTATTTAACAACGAAAAAAACGTCTTGCAATAAAAAAATTATGTCTCATGGATCTATCTAAAAGCAAAAGATTAAAAATTACGCGTTAAAAAATGACTTTAAATTAAGGATATTTTCCTGTGCAGATAAGATGCGCACTAATAAACGCAACCACTGCGACCAGCCAGACAGCCCGGACTCTAACCGAAATAGCAAGAGGAACAGTATATCAAAGAACCAACTATACTAAAATGCTCTCTTGTCAACGTTGGTAGCTCCTATACGATTAGTTAGTTAGGTAGGTACCTACCTATTTTATATTTACACATCATTAGTCAGCAATGACATTTGAGTTTTGACAAGTCGTGCGTAAAACGTGTGTGAACCTACCTAATATTTTAATTACAGTCATTTAAATGTTAGGTAAATTTAGTTTCGAAAGGATAAACAATCGTATAAGATGCTATTTAGTAATGATCTACTCACTACTGCCTAATGAGTTGGAGGGGATAAAAACAACTGGAATACTAGGTACCTACTAAAATTCAAAGCCTGTACAAATTAGAATCTAATTAAGTAATTTCGTCCCCATTATTCAATCCAAAGCAAATGCAAATTCAAATAAGAGTCAATACAATGTAGGTACGTAGATATACGTCAAGTAAAATTTCTCTTTCCCTAACCGGAAATATTGATAATATTAAATAGCCGTGCAGAACGAACACATGCTTTGCAAAACAATGTCTTTGATGAAGCCGCCTCGACGTTTATGCATTGAAACGATATGTATTTTATGGTTTACGATGTTCCGAGTACGCGAAAGCCAATATCGATTTTACGTTCGAAAGAATTGGCATTTAATTATTGTTTAAATAAACCGTGACTAGTCGAATTAATATTTACCGCTATGTGGCCTGTTATTAGTACTAGTTACTTAGTACTTTGACAAAACGTAGGTAGACTGTATTGACACAGTACCTATTGATTACAATTACGTAGACCAAATTAGATTTTCCTTCTCATACGATAATAACGAAAGCTGCATCATTATTATATTATCACATTATCTATTATTTTTTGTCATAATGGATATTATGATATAATGGATTAAAATTCTCTCTCTTTTCCCATAAAAATCGTCTATTTCATTCATAAATTCATGTGAGTTGTCGCACTTTCCCCAAAAAAGGTAAATAAAACTTAATATAAACACTCAAATATTTGTATTTAATGAGCATAACAACCCAGCAATAGAAAGTCAATTGATCTTTACTAGAAAACAGTTACTACTCGCAAGTTTCCCGATTGTCTATATAGAAGCTGTAGGTATTTTGCGGTAGCGAAATGTGTTTTATAATTTCAGCTTGAATTTCATAAACTCTTGTTAATTGGATATGGTATTTCTACAACAATTTGTTTGTAAATTTAAATTATGTAATCATTCTATGATAGCTTTGCTGGTCTATCTACTTACTCGTAAGGAGTCTTTTCACAGGACGAGATAAACTGTCAAATCTTTATAATAAGGCTCATAATATTATGTGTATTAATTAAGTACGATATTCTTAGATATTTATTAAATAACATCAAACTACTTAAATACAAAGACGTAAATTAACTACGTAAGGGTATAAAAAATAAAAATTCAAACAACAATAATTCAAATCACTCACGACATCATCAATGTACAAAATGCCATATCAATTGTTCATACGCTCGTCGACTACGCTTTCACTTGACCGAGCTAACTCATTATTCTAGCTATCTGCTGTCACAATATCTGCACAGTGAGCTTTTAATTAGACTCCAGTGTTGCCGTCACAGAAAACATTAATTATACAAAGAGAAATACCGTTAAGTTAACCTCTGGTCGAATTATTTTGACAGCCGCAATTTTTCCTAATATTCATTTGATCCATTGAAATGTTACATTTTTTAGCCCTAACCTTGCATTTTTTAGAGGACGCAATTTTGTTTTTTTGATGTGTAGGGGGGGTCAGTGTGAAGCTAAAACCAAGTTTGTGGGGTCGCCACCCTTGTCCCACGGCCGCCATCTTGAAAATAGCGGTTGAAATGGTTTTTACGATATATCTCTTAAACTATTTAACTGATAAAAAAATATCGTTAACATTATTTGTTGCAAATTAAATTCTCTACAACTTTGGTGTAGTAACTTTTAGTCGTAGAACTATAAATAAAAAAGTTATAAGCGAAAATGTTCAGAAATTAGAGCCATTTATATTTTTCAATAAAACTTTTTTTTATCATTTTACGAAGAAATGATATCAGACCATTTTTGTAGATTGTTTTTCGAAGAACAACTTTTATGTACAACATTTTTTCATAACGTCAATAACTAAGGTTTTACAGCGCTCTGAAGTGAGTACTATTTTTCAGTACTCTTAACTATACATATATTGGCTATTGGCTCTTTTCTCATACTCCAGAACAATAGAAGCACACTGCAGAACATTTCAGACCTGCTTTTCGACGTAAAAAAAAGTCGCGCTTCCAGACTCTACCTCCTGGGTGGTGGGGAAAAGATTCAATAATTAATTATTAGTGATATTGCAAAATTAATTATTAAAAATATTATAATAACAAAAAAAAAACCATTACTGATGACAAATTATTATTAGTACACACATAATATAAGTATACTGTATAGTTCAGAGTACTGAAAATTAGTACTCACTTCGGAGCGCTGTAAAACCTTAGCTATTTAATTAATGAAAAAATGTTGTATATTAAAGTTGTTCCTCGAAAAACAATCTACAAAAATGGTCAAATATCATTTCTACGTAAAATTATAAAAAAAAGTTTTATTGAGAAATATAAATATCTCTAATTTCTGAACATTTTCGCTTATAACTTTTTTATTTATAGTTCTACGACAAAAAGTTGCAGGATCAAAGTTGTAGAGTATTTAATTTGCAACAAATAATGTAAACAAATTTTTTTTATCAAATAAATAGTTTAAGAGATATATCGTAAAAACCATATCAACCGCTATTTTCAAGATGGCGGCCGTGGGACAAGGGTGGTGACCCCACAAACTTGGTGATAGCTTCACACTGACCACCCCTACACATCAAAAAAATAAAATTGCGTCCTCTAAAAAATGCAACCCCAAATGTAACTTTTCAATGGACCAATTAATCTTTATACAGAGCGTAGGTTTTCGTACATTATTTTTAAGTTTTTACTATCAACTATTGTACTAACAATAAGATAAATAGTATATCTTCAAAATTAAAACGATATTACTAAACATTCTTGTCAATTTGTGTAGGTATTATTTTTACAAAAATGCGACGCAGCTTTCAAAGGATTTGATTAAAAGTCCGTTATTCTCAAACGCTAGTTAAGACTCTCTTAATACAATGTATCGGTGAACAATTTAGTGTGATTACCGGCTGTTATCAATCCGTTAGCAATGATTAACCTCAATGTAGACGGTTATTAATCACACGTAAGAAGTTACTTTCGGCACTCGAAACTTTGTAGTTTGTACCGTTATCATCGCGAATGTTTCGCTAAGTATATAGAAAGCGGTTATATTCGTTTTTAATTGTATGTATGTATATAAATTGTCTAGTTTATCTTTATACTTTAAGCGTCACGACTTTAACCTGTGACAAGGAAAAGAGTATTCAGATCTCACCCTAAAGTTTTTATTTGTCTGATAAGTTTATTTTTTCAATACGATTTCAGTTTTCGAAAACAAGGAGGAAAACTTACGTAAACTCAACTCAAACATGACATTTTTAGCATTTTTCCTTAGAGCGTTGACCAGAAATCCCTAGAAAACACCTCACTGTTTGCTTTGGATAACGTGACGGTATTCGGATTCGTAAAATTGTCTTCTTGTTTATACTAAACGATATCGCAAGGTTCACATTTCCGGCATGCCATAAATTTCGTATTTTCGATTTCACCAGTAAGTGTTTACTTGTCTAGTATTTTATGGAACACAATTGTTTGTGCCTAGAGCGCTGTGAATTGCCTGTCATACCTGCTAGCCTAGTAATTGTAATATGAATCCTATAGCTGGCGGCGCCGCTTTTAGCTTATAAAATATCTAGATTAAATGATACCATAAAAAGTTTCATTACTTTTACTTTAATTATAATATTCGATTTTATGTAATCCAAATACAGAGGCTATAAACGAACCTGCAATACTTAATTTCTCTTTTCATATTTTTTATATCTAGACAAAAGAGCAGGAAAACTTAGAGCATTAAACCAACTTAATGCTCTAAGCCGAAGCAAAATAAGAGGTGAACTTTGCCGACCATCTCTTTGAAGCTTTGTGCCGAGGTTTTAATAATTAAACAAATATAAATTTCACACACATAACGTAAATTTACCGAATATTTTGTTAAAACATTAGAATGAAAAAGAAATTAATTTTCTCAGTACAATAATAATAGAAATCTAATCGAAATGAGAAACAATGAGTCCACGAGGTACAATCGAGATAAAAATACTCCACGTAGGGGTAATTGCGAGACTCTTACCTTGTATAATTTAATGCACTTTAGATTTTATCTGTACCTTGTTATAATAAAGTTGGAGGTCCTTCAAAAATTGTGCGTAGCTTTGAAATCAATTCAAAGCTTTTTATAACTTCGACTTAAATTTGAATACGCGTAATTCTGTAAGTCATATTTTTTCTGTTGTGTAATTTACTTGCCATCTTAATGTATTTTTCAATGTAATTTCATATGTAATGCAACAAAATTTTTATTAGGTAATCTATCTAAGTAGTATTTGTTTGACGTCTAGAATGCATGTGCACCACGATCAAATCGTGTCGATTTATGTGGTGTTTCTTCTGTATGCTTAATGTATGTTTATTTTTCTATCAATAAATGGTTTAAAAAAAAAAAAGTCGTATATATCAAGTACGAAATATAAAGCGATTGACGTTGACTGTACAAATTAGGCTCGTACATCGCTGTAATGTTTAGTAAATATTAAATGCACATTAGAATGAACTCTCTGACCCTGCCGGCTGCCACGTGCATAGCTTTTGTTTTTCTCTGTATTTCCTCGTTACATCAGACGACGTGGCAGCGTACTTTGATCTGTACCATCTTTACGTTTGTTTAAATCAATAGCGACAATCGAAGTCCGTATTAATTAGGAAATGCTCTAGTATTTTAGCAAATATTGGGGCAGAGCCGGATTAGTGTTTGTGAAGGTCGGGCTATGAAGTGGCTTCTTTGATACAAATGCTATTATATAAAGTTAACAGTATTAGAGGTTATGAACTCCGTTTAGTGATTTGTTTAATTATACCCATATGTTGGTTTATCATGTCTACTATGTATTATAATATTATGCTTGCTCCAGTTAAATTAATTCTAACCTATATGAGTAATTCGGCATGATGAGCTATGTGTGCATTGAATGTGCTCAATTAATATTAAATAGGTATTATCAGAGATAAATAACAAAACAACACCTTATTTAAACTTAATATATGTAGGAAAACCATGATAAAACACTTATTTAGGAAGGTTTAGGTACTTATATATTATATAAAAAGTAGTTTGACAATTTTAATATATCTAATATCTTGTTTTACAGAGTTTATCGTTCATCAAATTACCAAATCATAAAATGTTTATATTATATAGTTAGCGATTATTTAAACAAAAGCGAGTATACGGCCTTTATTTAAATATAACATTTTAATTTTAATAAATATAACAATTGTAGATAAGAAATCGTATGGAAGTTGGTCACATAAAGCTCTATTCTAAATTTGAGAATTCCTACTTGACTTTAAAATGCCTGTTAGGATCGTAACAAGCATTGTTTTTTACAAGGTGATATAGGTACTACTACATAATATTATTATTCTTATGTACATCCATACTTAATATTATAAATGCGAAAGTAACTCTGTCTGTCTGTCTGTTACTCAATCACGCCTTAACTACTGAACCAATTTGCATGAAATTTGGTATTGAGATATTTTGATACCCGAGAAAGGACATAGGCTACTTTTTACCCCGGGCCATAGGATAGGTTTTATCTCGGAAATCCCACGGGAACGGGAACTATGCGGGTTTTTCTTTGGCTGCGCGGGCGAAGCCGCGGGTGGAAAGCTAGTACAATTATAAATCTAAGAACTATGTCGTTTCTATTTTCAGCTTCACTTTGCAGCATCTACTATCCATCAGAGTCAATAGTGTTCATTATAGAACACATATAAAATTTGGATGTTAATTCATTACAAAAATGGTAATGAATATGATACAAATTTAATCCGTTTTCTCTAATAAATAGGGCATTGAATTATGTGACACTCGATTTTGTTTGCAGAAAGCATTACGGGTACACGGAATGCATCGGTCTCGATTCTCGGTTCATTGGAAACCAAACTATCGTGTTACGCCGCCGACATTCTTACGCTTGTAGCTAAATATTTATTAGAACACGGAAACGTTTTGTGGATATTATATAAAATACTATAGAATACTTTTAGAGAGCGATTGAAACATAGCTTATAATATGTCGTTTCGTTTGAACGAGCACGGAGCACGGAGCAATATGATTTAAATTAAATTTCCGTGCTTACATCTAAGATGACTTACTATCTATAAATACATACTCGCAAAATGCAATCAGAGAACCTATTGCATTATGTTTAACCGATTCGCTTGCAGGCACAAAAAACATACTTACCTATACGAAATTGTGTAAGGATTATCAACAACTAGCGACCCGCCCCGGCTTCGCACGGGTGCAATGCTGATACTAAATACACTACAGAAAAACTGTGAACGTTGTATGTATCATCACTACATAGTATAAAACAAAGTCGCTTTCTCTGTCCCTATGT
>CAJQZM010037015.1:449-12704 GCA_907164665.1 Colias nastes | reverse complement strand
GCGGGCTGTAAGTCACACCGGAAAAGTATGGCATGACACTACCGCCTTCTTCTTTTTTATGGGCTATCGGTAAATTCTAAAATTTTTGTGTTACAAATCGTTTGACTTTCGCTATTTTCCGACGAGTTCGACTAACGCCCACGCGACTAAGCCGCCGGTACCAGCGTTCACACCATCATTTTTCTTTTTGTCATTGCGTACTAAGACCCCTGTAGAACCGCCATCCTGTTACAAATGACTCGAAATTTTGTGTCAATATCTCCCGGTCTACTTTTCTCATGTCCGCAAATTACCTTTAAAAGTAAATGAAACGTGTTCAAAACGAACCCTAAACATTATGATAATTGTATAAACTGCTTAATGATATTTAAACCAGTTCAATGAATTTGCTCTCTATTAACCCTAGTAATTTTGGACGAGTTAAACAAATAATACCTATTTATATTTTATCTGTATGATTTCCGATCTGCTTTAAAACTAAAAAAGTTGTAATGAAATACATGATGTCGTTAGTTATTTATGTACGTCAAAAGGTAAATAAATTAAGGAAAATTAAACAAACCCAGAAGTTTACCACAAATATATCGAAATTCAAACACGCGTTGTATAATATAACAACGAAAATAATTTAAGTATACGTTTATAACCGATCTCTACCAATAAACCCTGAACTGAGAGAATCTATACTTATATTATAAAGCTATAGAGAGCTTTTTTAACATTTTATTTAATTTGCTTAAACGGGCTTATCTCAGGAACTCGTGGTTCGAATTCAAAAAATATTTTCTGTATTGTATAGTTCATTTTACGAGCGGGGCATTGAACATTGTTGAGCAATGAAAAATGTTGCAATAATGAGAAATATGAATATTTCCAGAATAGTCGAAATTTGTCTGCAAGTAATTTTAATAAAGTTATAATTTATTTTTTCAGGTGATTGCTAGGATATTCTATTGTGTGAACCGCTCGTGGTCAGGTCGGATATCCATTCCGGAGTTGAGAAGATCGAACTTCTTGCAAGTCATCCAGCTTCTTGAAGATGAGGAGGACATCAATCAAGTGACACAATACTTTAGGTAATTATACGTAAAGTACGTTTGGACTTTACAATTCTATACGCGGCAATATTTATGAACAATTAGCTTTCAATTATTTCAATACTGTTAACGTTCAATAGAATAGGTAATTTATTTCTTGAAATTGTTGCAGACTTTTAATAAAATGCTCTTTGATCATTTTTTCTCGGTAAATTATTTGGCTATCAAAGAAATCATTTGAAATATCAGTGACGATTATTTCTTCATTTAATTGTACATATATATTTTATTTAAAGCAATTTCGTTTACGTGTACTAATAATTTTCTTTCAGTTATGAACATTTCTACGTAATTTACTGCAAATTCTGGGAATTAGATAAGGATCACGATTTATTCATTGATAGACACGACCTTGCGAGGCACAATGACCACGGTAAGAAGTCTTATCAATTAAATTACCTACCTTTAATTATGGCGTGAACTTTCACCAGTTTATAATTATGGTTTAATAAAAATGGATTATAAAAATTAATTAGTACAAAAACGAGTAAAACAAAAATATATAACGATCTACTTTCTATGTAGGTAGTCTATGCTTAATCAGATTATCAATTTTGTTCCTTCTGGTGGTGCACCACTGAATATCCGATAGGTATCATCTTACGATTAGCATTTGGGCTTAGACGAGAAAATAATGGTTTGTTTTACGTTTCCTACATACACCTTTTGTCAAATTTATTACACTATGTTTGTATGTTTGTCCAGCGCTCTCAAGCCGTATGATAGAGCGAGTGCTATCGGGCTGCGTGACGCGCGGCAACCAGAACCGCGTGACGGCGGGCGGCGAGCCGCGCATGTCGTACACCGAGTTCGTGTGGTTCCTGCTCGCGGAGGAGGACAAGAGCCATCCCACCGCTATCGAATATTGGTTCAGGTTGGTGTGATTGTTCTTATTGAACATTAGAACAAGCCGCGTGATAGAGCGAGTGCTATCGGGCTGCGTGACGCGTGGAAACCAGAACCGACCAGACCGATTTTAATTGTGTGTGTTTTTTTTTTGTATTGAATGCGTCAATTTTTTTAGGTTCAAGTATAAACCACGAAGTCTAAACAAACAAAAATATCTAGCTACTGAATATATGTAGATACTTAAATATCTTAAATCGAAAACTATTAGTTGCAGAGGAGAGATATATTGACATAAAATAAAAATGTATCTTGCAGCAAATGCTCTCTAGATATAATGTTATATTGTTTATTTTCTATATTTCATGTTTACGTATTCCCTTTTAAAATTAACCCGCGACCCTATACTCCGATCGTACCAAAATAGCACGCACACTGATGCCTATAATTACGACAATTTAAACTGGAGAGCTCCTAAAAGCTTCATCTCCAAATATATTCTCAAGAATATATAAGTGAAATTGTGAGCATTGCATGTATTGAAGTACTTGAGATATATGGCCGAGTCGCGTGACCGTACCTATAGCAATTACTTTGAACTCATATTGGCCGTTGGTTTTGCCTTGAACTTTAGGCAACACTGACAATAATTGAATTTCTCTCTTAATTTTGCTTTGCAGGCAATAGTAGTTGGTGTGAGCTAACGAGTTAAAGCACGTAATAAAATTACGTTTTATTGTGAAATAGTCCATTGGTAAAAATCTGATTTTAATCTAACGTGTTTACTACGTCTTCGTACATAGTATATTTTGATTAATTGATCACAGCTTTTTTAGAGCTTTCGCTATTTCACCATAATACTTCGATTGCCTAAATTTCCTTTTATTGAATACAAGGTATAGATTAAAGCACCTTCAATATGTTAATACACAATGACTAACAAAGCTTTTTTAAATATTTATTTACTTATTTTACAGACAGATTTTATCAAATAGTATTTTTGGGACTTTTCACGCAGACTAATGCATTGGTTACTTGAAAGTTGTGGCAAATTCATTATCTAAATAAAAAAATTGGTTGTCTGTAAAGTCGGTTTACTGACGATAGTTGAACGTGCGATTGTGCTACTTTGTCGCTCGTTCCGCGCTCTCGCTTGCACTTCAAACCTTACATGGAACGCCTCAGAGCGAGGTAACGCCGCATGAGTCATGTTTTTTCGGGCGTGCAGCGGGCTCTATCGAATTATAAGACGTTGTCACGTCAAAAGTATTAATTACTGAATGTCATTTCCAGGTGTATGGATTTGGATGGCGACGGCTACATATCGATGTACGAGCTGGAGTACTTCTATGAGGAACAAATGCAGAGGATGGAAGCGATTGGAATCGAAACGTTACCATTCAACGATTGCCTTTGTCAGGTATAGAAAAATTATCTAATAATTGAATAAAATATAAATATAACAATGCAAACATGCTTATATGTATAATGTAGGTACAATAAATTGTACAATACAATCTCTATTTTACGTTGCATTTACATCAAATGAGCGAATTCTCTTACTAAACCCACTAAGTATTTCAAATTCTTGTTAACAGGCGTAGTAGAGCATTCTTTCGTTGTTCTTAGTGCGTTTGAAAAGATTCTATGCAATGTTCTAATACTGACCGATCAACACTGAATACGATTTTTCGCTTACTTTCACTAAAAGATCACGAAAGAATGCTCTAGCTCTATGTTCGTTTGATTAAATGCACCGTTAGAGGAATAAAGCAATTTACATATCAGTGTAACTAGAAATTGCAAATTACACTACTCCATATTTCGTAAACCTTAACAGCTAAATTCTTTTCTTTAATAAAATTGTTAACTGCAATAATTAAAATTGACTATAATTTCACATTTCAGATGTTAGACATGGTGCATCCAGCAGAGCACGGCAAAATCACGTTAACCGACTTGAAAAAATGCAAGTTGACGCCGATATTCTTCGACACGTTCTTCAACCTGGAGAAGTATCTCGACCACGAGCAGCGTGACCCCTTCGCGACGCAGCGGGACTCCGATTGCGAGGTCGGTTAAAAAAACGAATTAAAAAGGTTTTTGAAGCGAAGTTCTTTATGCGCGTTGAGAGTAAAATTTCAAGGTCGCTTCATGGCAATACCGTCACGTCATGAAGTAAGGCAACGATTTTGGTATCTTTGAATCTTGCCAAAAAAGTTTCACTTCTGACATGTGTACTCGGCACACACGCTCTTTTTTCAAAGAGGTTTTTTAATTACAAACAATGTACATAAATAACAGGAATGTAGCAAAAGATTTTCTTAAAATTATGAAAAAGCAAGTAAGCAAGACAAAAAAAACGTACTTTCGCATTTATAATATTTATTACGTGATCCTTAATTCGATATTTCTTTTAATACATAATTAATTTAAAAAATTACAGATGTCGGAATGGGATCGATTCGCGGCTGAAGAATACGAACTGTTGGTCGCTGAAGAAGGAGGCAGCGACGCGCAAGACCAAATGTAAGATCAATTACAATTATAAACCTTATTTGTTTTGGAAAAGGACCTAATTTCCATACACTTCTCTATCACAATTTTTTACCACTTTGATAAATATTTCATAATTTATATTTCTTTTCCCTAGGCTATATAACATAATCAAAGAATCCGAAAAAAGGGATTCTATTAATCGTTTCTATGAATTCTGCAGAACTTCAAGGTTGAATGGCGATAGATTATACAAATAATAATTTCGATTCGGTAAAGTAAATGTGTTTAGTATTCACGCACTAGGTCATAGAAGTTCCAAAAAGCATTGAGCATTTGATTCCTACAGCACCTGTGTTAGACCGCCTCACATCGCAAAATGTCTTAAATAGTTCAAAAATATGTTCTGAATGCAAAATCTTTTTCGCGATATTAACGACTATTTACAGATTTAAAACATGATTCATTTATTATTAATATCGTATTCATAATGAATAGAACGCATTTAATTCCGTTGTAATCGAAATACTAAATCCAAAATTATTTATTTAAACTTCACTTTATATTTGGACTTTCATATTATGTATTCTATGTTTCATTTATTCCTCAGATATATATTTTTATTTTGTACCATCGTTATTTTTATATAATGATCATAATATCTTATATTTATAAAGTATTGTATGGTTTATTTCGATTATCATCTATATTGATCTATTTATTACAATTTCTTTCATCAGGGAGGGAGACAGAACTGGCTATGATAGGGTAAGCCTGTGTTCTTGAAGTGCAGTGTATAATACTGTGTCAGTTTGCATTCAAATATAAAATACAAATATATAAATAATAAAAGCTACATATATTGTCTATACAGGAATACAAATGTTTTTTCATATCTCATGTGTTTGTTTTTTGTTTGGAACTATGGTGACATTTTTTATTTATTTAGTAAAAAGTACATTTTGTTGAGTTTAGTACCGTCAAGTTATTTTTAATTATTGCTAGTATACCTTTAGTAGTTTACGATATTATTATGATTTGGTAGTATTTTAAATTCCGTTCCATTATATAAGTTAAAAATAAGTTTTCAAGTAGGTACTGTGTGTTCATTTTTTCATAAGTAATTTTGTTATGTAATTTGATTTGTGTTCCTATATCGATGATTTTTATTCGTCAGTTTCAGAATAAGATATTTACAGATACAGAAAAGTTGCTTTTATTTTCCTTTGTATGTAACGATAATCGCACTGCATTATAACATCACAAAAGCGACTTGCAAAAACTATATGTACAACAATATTGTGATCGACACGACTTTGAACGAATTTGCTTGAAATATTGTCTGCCTTACTGATGAAAACATACTCACATAATATGTCCCTGTACATATCCGCCCAATTCTTATGCTTTTTGTTTGTATATAAACTCATTGGCATAAAGCATGAAGCGACTAACAAGTATTCCTCGCAGTTTCGTTGCATTCAGTACATATGAAGATGTGTCAACCATTTATAAAGGACTTTTTTAATATTTTATCTTATAAATTTCAGCTCATACGATGAAACAGACGACGATTGCTTATCACCAAACATTGATGACGTCACTAACACCGACGTCATTGAGGACTCCAGCGTGGAAGATTCCACTTTTAGCGACAGTATATCCAATGTTCGTACCAAAGATGTCCCAGGAAATGTTCCCGCTATATCACGAACACCGAACCAACCAGCTGGTTTCGTGAACCTCAGCACCATATACGCGTTAGGCAGTACGGACAGATGGGCGAACAAAACTAACGTGCAAGAACGAAAAGGAGAGAAACCAATCCCACCAGAAAAACCAGTTAGTTTAATGATGATGAACGGCAAGATGGAAAATCGATTTAACGTCGGGAATAATAGTTTTTTATATTCACAATTACTGAATCCTGGAGGAGCAAGAGCGAAGGATCCACCTTCATACACGGCAGCGACGAGTGGAGTTCTGGATAAAACTGGCGAAAAGAAGGTTCTATCCCCGAACAAAACTGTAAAATCGCCAACCAGTCCTGTGAACGGCGTCAGTAAAATCTCGGATAATTACGAAAGAGCCGTCGCAGAACGTTTAAGCCCACAAAGAGAAAACTCCAGACTGAATCGTAGCAGTGTGTTCAGTAAAGTTAATACTGGAATTGTATCCGGTAAAGTTAAAAAGAGCGCTCGAAACGTTGACGAAGAAGATGATGACTACGCGCGTGATAGTGACGAGTGCTCCATATAGACCTTGCTTTCAAGGTGTGTTATACAATGACTGATTCGTGTTAGTGAACCAAAGACCGTAGAACAGTTAAATATCGACATACCATAGACAAATAAATATTTTTTCAACGTATCCACGATACGTGCCTTGTAGAAATGACACGTTCGGACAATTGTAGCGGTAGAAATCGATTAGTTTAGGTGTATTGCAATAGAAACGGTGTGTTTTAACATCGCTTGAACCGATAGGAGTAACGTATCGGAAGTATTATGTTAACCGTTACCGGTATACGTGTTGAAATGTGTGTTATATGTATTTAAATGTCGTCGGAGAAGAATGAAATATCTAAGAAGGGAACCACGCTTTTGCATAATAGTTCACAGATTAGTTGCTAGGCTCATTTTACAAAACAAAATTCGTTGAAATTTATGATAAAAAACAAAATTCAATCAAAATTAATTACCTAACGTTGGCCTCTATATTCCGTCTTTAATAATTATTCATATCACGCTCCATCCACAATATAGAGATATTTTGAATATCATTAGCATAGCTTTCACCATCAATGGCTTTGAGCATCGAGATGAACACCGTGAATAAACACGCACAGATAAGTAAAATAGATTAAGTGAAAATATTTTTATATTTAAACTAATTTTGCCGCGAGAACATTAACTAATTAGTAGAAAATTAAGCCTGGTAGCAAATATTCATCCAGTTAAGCCTTTTTTTTTGTGAGTCTAAACTTACTATTTTTCGACGGATAGAATAGGTACCTACTCGTTGTTTAATTTTAAGAGTAAAATAATCAAGTACGAATTTTTACCAGTTACAATATAATGAAGTTCATAATGTACGCGTGACGTTTTCCCTTTTCACCATAAAACAACAATGGAATCACTAATTACCTTTTCGCTTAGGATAGATGAGGCAGCTGTAAATACGCTTGTAGATAATGCTAGGTAGATGTTACATTTTTTTCTCTAGTCTACAGGGTGCTCATCGATCTAATTATCGGACTACCAATAAAAAACACGCGTTTACAATGGAAACGCACCGTTGGAATAAAAACAGGCTTAACCGTTATAGCCAAGTTTTTGGAACCCTCAATTATTATACTTACCTATGATCAAAGCCTATGATTTAAATGTGCATAGGTACTTACATCAGAATTATGTTTATGTTTAAAAAAAACAGCAGAAAGTTATTTTTAGCTTTCTATTACAATGCATACACAACCAAATTCGCCTATTTTTTAATGATTAAAAAAACCTATTCCAAATCTGAAACAGTTAAATACAGGTAAATTAATGCTGCCAACTAAGGCTGCCAATGTAAATTCTTTGAAAAAATGGCGGAAGGTAAATTCATATCAGTGATGTTCTAGGCTTCTAATTGTAAATCCAAAGCTTTGATTGTGGTGTAATCCATGAACAATAAAATTTGTTAGCTAATAATAATTTTTCTGATGTTTGTAATAATTAAGTTTGTCCAGTGAATTTTCACTTTATTGGCCGACTTCAAAGAATAGGAGGAGGTTATTTGACTCGTGTTTGCGTGAAATTTAACTTTCATGTTGTATTTTCGTTATTATTAAAATTGTTAATTGTTTACCCTCAGGGGCATATATATAGGAAAATATTACGGTACACGGATGTACCTATGTTGTTATTGAATTTTTGTCATGATTGATTAAATTGAGAAACTGAAATATTAGAGACTACTGACTAGTCATTCAGAACGACAATGTTATCAGTTGGTACTGCAAAAATAATGATTATTAATATTTTTTACCAATACGTTTTATGTACCTAAGGCGATATGCGTATTTTCCAAATTGAGAAACAATATCTATTAGATAGACATTAAATAATAAAATAATGATTAATAGATAAATTTACTTACGACGTTTACAATACGAGAAAAATTCTACATACAGGTGTATGTAGAAATATTTTTTTCTGTATAAGGATAAAATAATCAATAATACAATATAATACGTAACTGTATGCAGAGTTTTTGAGCTCTAAATTTATCTGCAAAATTAAACACTAATTACCAAATATTTATAAGAAGGGGATCATTATTATGTTAAGTACATTCCATGCTTATAATAATAATTGAAAAAATACAGCCGGCATAATGTTATTTTTGCAGTGCTATTTATTAACTTCTTCATCACTCTTGTGAAGTAATTACTATTGTTCTCAATACTGATTACAACTTACCAAGTATTAACCAAAACGATTGTTCACAATTTAATAAATTTTATTAATATGTTGTGTATTGTGTATTATTCTTAAATTAATTTTATTTATAAGGTATGTTTTTATATAAGGACCTAAACGTTTTGACTTTGTAAAATGCGTTTGAGGATTATCTAGTTGTATGGTTGTATACTCAGATTATACTTATATGTTTAATCTGCAGGGATTGTATATTTTTTAAATAGAGTTGGGCCGATGACAATGTGTTAGTATCTACATGTTAAAAGGCCGTTGACTTCTAGTTTGTAGTTGCGTGTGTGTTATTTAATCGGTTATAATTAAAATTGGTACTAGCTATATTATACACTATATCTTCCATTAATTAACCCCAAGCGATTGTCAATAATAGTGCCATGATTAAAGTTTTGATAAAATAAAATAGGAATACGAGACATTTCTATTTGAAATCTGCTCCTAAATACTTACTTATTAAATATGTTGCATTTTCAGGTTTTTATTAAGGTATACTATGAATACTGTATTGTCGTCATTTTCAAAATAATCTATCACAAACTGTGTTTCATAACATTGATTGTAAAACGTTCATTACCTATAAGTTTTTGTCAAAATTGAGATAAATGATTTGATTTTGTATGATAGACACCTTAATTTTTGTATTGACAAAACCTAGATAATATTATTTTTTGTAGGTTGTGTAATACGCATGATTTAATATCTATTATTTTGAAAGATTCCCGCGTTTGACATAGTAGTTTGTGTACGGACAATTTTTAAAATAAGATGAAATTAATTTTTTGAGCATAATACTAATATGAAGTAAACTGTATGATGTAATGTAAAATATTATAGTTTACTTAAATAACCCATTAATTAATACTTAATGTTGGTCCTAAAAGTTGCAATAATTATGAAATGTAACTTTTGTTCACGTTAAATTCAAGTTATCGATAATAATTTAAACAAAAATCTCAGATTTTTTACGAAACACTAGAAGTGATGTAGTTTTATGTGTTAACATTATTATGTATTATGGAATGACAGAACTTATATGATAATTCAGTTAAGTATCCTAATAAAGTACATAACTGTAATCGAGTTGTTTTATTTAAGTAACGAAATTTGAATGCAAAAAATCGGATTCGGTGTAGCAAAAGCAGCTTTTGCTACACCGAATCAAAAGCTTCGCTCGCTTTTGAAAAGCTATACCAGTCGCGTGACACGCCAGTTACTCCACTCCAGCCACAGAATACTAATTAATATAGTTCAGGATCCATCGCCCATTTTTGCACTTGATTACTATCAAGCTAATTTTCCGTGAGTAGCTTTATATTGATGAGACGCCCAATAATTTCTTGTACGAAACTCTCGATTGTGGTAGCTTACAGAGGTAACAAGGATAAAATGTTTTGATTTGATGGTTCTCAAATAAGTATTTATTACGCAATTTGTAGGACAATAATATGTCTGTTGAATTATATAAATATTAACTAAGTGAAAACAAAAAAATCTGCTGGTTAGTAATCATTTATGATGACCTCGTTATCGATACACATTGGAAAGAGGGGACATAGATTTTGTAGGACAAATATTTTTTCGAATAATTTAGATCATTATCTTGAGATTGAACTAAAAAAAATTCAGTTAGTAATAAATATTTGAGAACCATCAAATCAAAACATTTTATCCTTGTTACCTCTATATGCTACCACAGTGTAGAGTTTCGTACAAGAAATTATTGGGCGTCTCGTCAATATAAAGCTACTCACGGAAAATTAGCTTGATAGTAATCAAGTGCAAAAATGGGCGATGGATCCTGAACTAATAGTAGCATAGTAGCTAATGCCACAGCACTAATCTATAATTAATAAATTATGCCAATTTGATCCATGTATAGGTAACAAGTATAGCCTGATTACACCTACCGAGTAGAGTGGCGAGACAGCAAAATGTCACTGGGCCGAGACAGTGCTGTGGCCGAATGAGTGTTTATACATATTTTTAAAATTGCGGCGAGACAGTCAGTCAGTTCAGTTTATACCCGGTATAGGTACAAGTGAAACGCTGATATGGATCGGAAAAAAATTATTAAAAAATCTATAAAATTACTTATACCTCTCCTGGTAGAAGAATTAACAGAATTGTTGGCTCAAGAGAAATCCCGCGTTTGGACGAGACCATGGATTTTAAGAAGACCTGAGTTAGGTGCTACAAACACTATTTTTAGTGAATTACAGTTGGAAGACCCCGATGAGTTTAGAGCCCTTCTGAGAATGACTGTAGAAAATTTTAATACATTATTAGAAAACATTACATCAATGATACAAAGAGAAGATACAGTCTTAAGAGAAGCTATACCTGCAAGAACTAAGTTGCAAGTAGCATTATGCTACATAGTAACAGGAATAAGCTACCGTTATTTACAAGCATTTTATAGAATATCTCGGGCTGCAATATCATTACTTATCCCAGAAGTAATGGAAGCCATATACACATATTTGGAGAGTTACTTGAAGGTTAGTAATTTTGTCCTTGTGTTAGGTATAAATAAAGATTATTTTCCAAAATTAGTTTTATTATTTATTTAAGGTGGTACATACATATTCAAAGTTTAATTAATAAACATTAACAGTTAACTTTTAAAAATTAATACTGAAAAGCGGAAGCCGCATTCATTGCAGCAGTTATTATGTCATTATCATAATTAGAATACCTACTGTGTAGCTGCTGTATAAATGAGTTGTGCTGGTGACGAATCCGAGGATGTGGTATAGATTGTTTGTGTTGTTGATGTTTCTTTTGTACGTGGTGTTACAATGATGATCTGTTCTGGTGGTGAAACTGGTGATGCTTGTGGTGGAGATGCAACGGATTCGCCAGGATAAATGTTGGGTGAATCGACAAAGCTAATATCAGTATCTGAAAGTGCAGAAGATGTCCTGCGGTTGCTATAATTGGACATAGCAGAACGAGATGCAGTCTTTTCTCTGTGGTCTTTTAAGCCGAATTCAGTCAGAATACTTTGGATTCGACATTGGGCTAACAAAGCATTCTCCACCGACATGGTTTTGAGTTGCATTGCAACACTTTTTCCAAAAGCGCCCCATACTGTTTCTTCCTCAGAATTGAGATCTTCGTTTATTTTTTTCAGATCAGAAACAGCTGTTAGTATTTCTTTGGCCCTCTTCTTTGCTCGTGGCGTATTTCTAACACTGCTAGCAGTAGCTGTGGAAGGTGTTAATTCTTCATTTGTAGGAGTTTTTTGAGAAGATACCGCCCCAAAAATAGTATTACTGGGTACCGCAAAACCACTCGCTTGAGAATCTGTGCAACCACTCGCTTGAGAATCTGTG
>CAJQZM010037014.1:9044-26954 GCA_907164665.1 Colias nastes | reverse complement strand
TCCAACTGCACTAAGTGGACGCGAACAGGCGCAATGACCCTATGTCCCTTTGTATGCTTAAATCTTTAAAACTAGATACTTACTCAATGGATTTTGATACGGATTTTTAATAGATAGAGTGATTCAAGAGGAAGTTTTTAGTATACCTATAATTTATTAGGTTTTAGACAAAGCGAGCGAAGCCGCGGGCTGAAAGCTAGTCAAAAAATAATTTAAATTTGAATCATATAATATTCTTTACATAAACCAGCATTACATTATTGAACCCATCGAACTGAATAATATCATGAATAACATTTTATTTAAAAAACTGTGTCCGATTTCTTTCACATGGCAATTGAAAGGATGCAAATTTTCAAGCATAGGTAGATTCTATCTAATTTTGTATAAGTTTTTCTAGTTTCTTAAAACAACTTCCATCCTCCATTCATAGGCAACAAATAACAATACACAATACTTACTCGTATCTTCCAGAAAGTTCTATTAAAATCGGTAGGTACAGTCGATGCAGGGGCTTAGTTATTTATACGTATAGATCAAAATCTATTTGATTAAGGAGTAAATACCTAGGTACTAAATTTTCATAAAACTTACTGATAGTCGCTTTAATGAAGAAAGCTCTGATTTCTGAACTTATTTTATTATTTTTTTCATGTCGCGGTGTTTATTTAAACCAATATCCAAAACCGGGTCAGCTAGTCTAGAATTAATTTCATTTCGTATTTCTAAACACCTACCGACCTACCACCATAGACTATATATGTACTTATTACAGAGACCTACCACTTACCTACTTAAATTGAAAGTAGAGATGATGCTACGTGATGCTACAACATAAGTAGCATGTAATTTACCTAAGTAGGTAGGTATTTTATTTTAACTTGTTAGGTAGGTAGGTAAGTATTTTCTAAAACACGTTTTCTAGACCATTAGCATTTCTTTTTTAAAAGTAGTTATTGTGTATCTTTGAAATTCATAGGTAGGTAGGTACATTATTTGTGAATTTTACTACTTGAGTAAAATGAATAAGGTTGACCTTATTCATTTTACTCAAGTAATTCCTAATTACAAGCGAGGTGATAATATAATTACTATATACAGGTATTATAATAATTACCTACGACATAATATTACCTAGGTAATATCTTGTCAATAATCTATACTTACATACTTACATATCATTAATTTACTTTATGAGTGTACTAGCGACCCGCCCCGGCTTCGCACGGGTGCAATGCTGATACTAATTAATATACTACAGAAAAACTGTGAACGTTGTAATAAATAAAAATTAAAAACATAGCGGCCCGCTCCGGCTTCGCACGGGTATAAAATATAAAGCCGGGCGGCCGGCCGGTACCGCCGCAAACGCTACGTCCCGCAATTTTTAAATCTGTAATATCTTCGAAAATATTCACTTAAATCATACGGTGTAAAGGGCCATATAGATCTATATTAAATGAACAATGTATTCAAGGTATTTAATTGGTTAAGGATTAATGCTGTATTGGTTAAAATCGCTTCGAAAATTAACCATTATTTGTCGTAAAAAGTAAATGACAAAAAAAAGTTTTTGTGGGTTATCCATAAGAGATAGACATATACCAATCACAGACTTTTCTGTAGACCTTTTCAATGTGTACAATACTTAGTACATTATTTTGATAAAACTCGTAGGGTTCAGCCTGCGTTTGCAATCTAAGCGGAAAAAATGTAATTATTTACGACATCACATTAGAAACCTCAAAAATAACAGTAGGTACTTCTCCACTATTTAATGGATGTTATTATACATATAAACCTTCCTCTTGAATCACTCTATCCATTAAAAAAAACCGCATCAAAATCCGTTGCGTAGTTTCAAAGATTTAAGCGTACAAAGGGACATAGGGACATAGGGACAGAGAAAGCGACTTTGTTTTATACTATATATATGTAGTGATATTTAATGTAGAGTAGGTATTCAATAGAGCAGGCACCTATATTTTCATTGTACAGAAACTACCATCTGAAATTTTACACATTTTAAAACAGCATACAATTTTTTCCGTTACAATATGCAACCGACCACTCGAAAACATTGAACATTTTATTTCAAACTAAAAAATAACCGAAAAATCTCATAATTCGCATATTAAAACATGTTACCGCCAAAACCCAATATGGCCGACAAAGCGCGTCTCGAGTGGCGCGTTTGTTCGCGATCAATAGTTTTTTAATTTCTTTTTTTTACCACAATCGAAGGCACGAAATTGTGCAGTTGAAAGGAAATTAGGGACCCTGTTGGCTGGAGGCCACTTGAGATCTGAATGAACTTAACGGCGACTAGGTAGTTTTTGTCCAGGTAATATTAAATGGACCGTTAATAAATTTCCGATCTAACTGATTTGTTTTTGTATTTTGAGCTGGGGTCATGTTAGTCGATTGTGAAAATGCTATGGAAAGTTACGGCTTATGCCGTATAAAGGTAAAATATAAAGAATAAGAAAAAATCGGTCTTGAGGCATTCGAATCCTCGTCTTTAATTTTTAAATATTTATAAATTACAATGGGTACACTACATTATATATGATTTTTTTTAATATAGCAATTCGTTATAACTTTTTTTCATTTTTATTGCATGTGTAATGTACCTAATTTTAACTGAAAAAATGTGTGAACACACTCAATTAATGAACAAGGTGTTAGACATTGAAAAGTGTCAAAATCAGTTGAATAGTTTTTGATATATGCCCAAATAAGTATGAAGACATACAAACAAAAATCCTAATAACCCATGATTTGGATTGAATTATTTAAATAGGCTTTCATATTTTATTTACATCGACTTATATACCTAAAGACGGAAAATGAAACACAAGCGTTATATAAATCATTTATTTGTGAACGAAATAGTTTTTAAATCAAGTGTTATGTCATTTCAATTATCTAATCACTTAAACATATCACTTAAAACTAAATTTAAACATTGCAAATATTTTCTACTGTAAGGCCGAGTCAAAGAAAATTAGACATAAAAAATATTTTTCATGTGATGTTGTGTGTCCTAATAATGGGACACTTATTATCTGTATAATTCATTAATTTGTTACAAGTAAATCAACATCATACAGGCCAATATGTACATCTCTTCTGGAATCGAACCCAGAACTATCCGGCTATGATTCACAATAAAGAAACTATTAATTATTGAACTTCATCATATTATTATTTAATATATGATTTCTTTTTTTATTAGACATAGAAAATTGCATTTCTAATTTAACTTTCCTTCACGGCCAATACACTAACCAAATCACTAAAAAATACGTCATAGATTTTCTGCTAGGCAAAAATTATCAAAAAAAGTTTACCACGACAAGGTAATTCAGCAGATATACATAAAAATAAATGTACAGTGTGCATTGTCTAGAGTCAGTAACATTTTTTTTAGAATCCAATCAGAATCTTTTAGAAGTATTATAACTCAAATAATCCATTGTTCCATTACCATGGGATATGGTTTTTCTGAATTTTTGACATTAATATGAAAAAAAAATATATACAGGGTGTCCCACTGTTGATATACTAAGCTCAAAGGAGGTTATAGTTTTGCATACAATGAGTACGTAAAAAATACTTATAAAATTCCAGATGCATTGTTTTTTCAAATAGATGAATGCTTATAACTCTATGTGTACACCCATAACAAGCAACCCGCCCAACTTCGCCACCAGCACGTGAGCTATCGTTTAAGATTATGTTTTCATAGACAAAATGCTCACATTAGCGAAGCGGTATATAAGCCGGCTGCGCAAAGCTAGTGAAGAAAACATGGATTTGTAGAAAAAAAATAGAATAATTTTTTTGACTTAATTTTGTTGTTTAACTATTTTTAATGCGATCAGTGTATGCAAAACTACAACCCCCTTCGCGCTTAGTATATCTACCAATAGTGGGACATCCTGTATAATGAACTCAAATAAGTTCCATTACCATGGGATATGGTTTCTCCGAATTTTTGACATTTATATGAAAAAAAAAATATACCGACCGAATTGAGAACCACCTCATTTTTTTGAAGTCGGTTAAAAATACAGTAATGAAGACATGTAATTTTTGTAGCATTCTTGCCAAGTCTTAGAAATCTGTTATACTTAAATACAGTTTTCATTATTATGATAATAGTACAAGATATATTGTAAACAAAAAATCATACGTAATAAAATACGCGGGTGTGGAAATGTGAATTTGTACATTTATTTAATAAAGCAAACAAACGAGCAGACGGGATATTATTTGTCGACATTAAGAGAATTAAACAAGCCTCTATAAAAATACGAAATTAATTTTCGTTTGTTAGATATTTATTTACTTTTTCCATTTTTTTTTTCTTTTTCGAATGATTATCTCATGAAACCTCCTTGACATTTGACCTCCTTGACTTTAAATTATATTCTGTGTAGTCATACATCTCTTGCCAAGTAGAGAAGAAAAGAAAAAGTGGACCTTATAGATAAAAGTTACAATCTAACTACCAAAACTGTCTGTCAAAATAAATCTCTAACTTTACTATCATCATCTTTAGCTTTATAAACCTTACAGAAACACCCCGTCTGATCGTTCATCCCAAATCGTATTTACCTATTTACACCCTAAAAATTAAATCAACGCCACGAAGAATTCCCCCGATTCTGTCCCTGAGGTCTCCAGCCACCCTGATTCTGATTCTGGCCGTACCTCTGATTCTGACTGCCGTAACCTTGATTCTGGTTGTGGCTCTTGTTCGACGAGTAGCCCTGGTTATTCTGGCCGTGTCTAGAACCCTGGCTGTTGTAACCCTGGTTCCCATACCTGTTCTGGTTATGGCGTTGGTTCCCGAACCTGTCCTGGTTGGATTGGTAACCAGAGCGGTTGTAACCTTGGTTCTGGTCATAGTTCTGGTGGGGTACGTAACCGCTGCGTTGAGGCCCGAAGGAGTGTGATCGATCTGTGGAAGGAAACATAGTTTAGTGTGTTGTAATTGGTAAATTTATGGAAGGTCTGGTATGTAAGTGATGTTTCATACAATGTACAAGTTGTAGAGACGCAATTCTAGCTTTTTTACTATAGCTATGTTATTAAGAATGAGGCTTCTTCGTTAAGGGAATATGTTAAAACATGTTTTTGTATTTTATTGATAAACCTGGGCAGTGGGCACCTTTTACGTAATAGAAATCTGATTAGAAGCATTATAAAATTAAAAAAATAAATCATAACTTTATAAAATTTATGTAGGAGTGTACTTCTTCTTTCATGACACGAAATATCGATCAATAATTTAAATCCAATACCCATCGACGACTAAGTAATAGCTCCAAGAAAACCTCTACGCACACAACCCTCCTATTTACTACCATCTTAAAAAATGCGACCGCTTCGTTTACACAACAAAACTAAGCTCATTCGTGTTCTATTTAGCCAAAAGATCCAGCATTCAGCTCTCTCACAAAACCGAATGCTCCGGCTTAAAGCCCGGGCCGTGCGAAAGCCACGCGGAGTGTTTAATCGGTTGCTTTGTGCTCTAATGTCGTACGCGGATCTATGGCGCTGAATTATCCGGCTGTTATGCGTTTCTGTACGCGCCGTGTGCATCTGTAGAGGCTATACTAGTTCTATGGAGTATGGATACTGGAATGTGGAAGTGTTTTTTTTTTTTTGTGTTAACAGCAGGAAAACGAGCAGACGAGTCACCTGATGTTAAGTGATCATCGTCGCACACTTGCGCCCACAATACCAGGGGTATGGCGAGTGTGTTGCCGGCCTTTAAGGTGTACGGTCTTTTCTTAATAATAATTGAAGTTTGCAGGGTAGGAATTAAATGTAAAAATAAGTAAAAAGTTTATAATTTCCTCAGTCTCAAAATAAAGAGGTGATAAATTACGCCTTTCTCAAATTCAATATCATTTGAAAGGGTCTTCTGACCCTAGCGCTCTCTACAGTACCTACTGAATTCTACATGCCCATTATATTGTCATCGTGCATTTTCTATCCTACTTCCAATGACCCAATTTAAAAAAAATGACTGACAGAAGTCCAGACTTAACAATCCTCTTAAACATACTCAAATTTAAATATTATTTAAAAAACTACACATTTCCATGCATCATCCAGCAACCCTACACCATTTCCCAGCTTAGGTGTATTGGCGACTTTCGGCTCTAAAAGGATCGCGCGAACAATCAACTATCGATGCCTAATGCCTGCGCCACTCGGCAAACAATGGAGCCCTATTTGCGATCGCATTTAGAGGTATTACCGGGGCACTTAACTGCGCCTCCGTCTACACCTCAGCTCGGATCTGCTTTTTGTTTTGAGCGTGGAGCAATCGATACTTTAAACGTAAACATGTAGGACGGAGCGAAGGGATTTTAATCGTGGGGTATTCATCATTCATCATAGGTAATTTAAAATGTTGCATTAAATGGCTGCTCAATAAAAATGCGTTAAAGCCCCTTAAGTATGTAATTTTGAATTTTTTCTATAAATGAAACATCATCGCACTTCAACACCAAACTGACTTCACTATGTGTAATTTGACGCAACGGTCTCAGCCCAATTTTACCATTTCAAAAATGACCACTACAGTCACCTATAGTTATACTTCAGCTAGTGCTAAAAAACTACAACATTCCATAGAACCCAACTGTGGAACCTAACTAAAATTCATACACCTCTTATTACACAGCTTTACAGAAGTCATAATCGCTACATCCACACTAAATCAATCGCAAAGGAATCGGTATTTTCCTTGTGAATCGTCGAGTATTCATGCCGCGATAATTATCCGTCGCGAGTGCGTAACGAGCCGCCGCCATTAGGTGTCATTGTTGAGGCGCTGGGGAGGTGACGGTAAGGTATTTTTTATTTCCATGTATCTATATAATAGCTGTGTCCTAATTTTTTATAATCTTAAAGGTTTTTATATTGAAAATACGTTAGAACGAAGAAGTGTTGCTGTAGTTAGAGAATATGGAAGATGTACAAAATAGTTGATGATTTAAGATTTTGTCTATTTATCGACAGAATAAAAAAACTCAACTTTTATACAATGTATGTGAGCACGAAGAATAATAATTGTCATATGTTTAAGTTACTATTAAACAATCTTTGGAAACAAAAATAATGCACACTACTTTTTAACTCTTATTCCATATTCCTGCAGCACATATCCCAAAAAACACTCCTATTGTTCTCCTCAAAGCCTAGTTCAATCGCAACCCAGCCCATCTACCCAACTACCCCCAAAATACTTTTCGTCTACCAGCTCTTAATTACTCCAGGGTCGCGTAAACGTCCAAAAAAGCTGCTCAAAACCTCTGAATGCTCCACACTCCAGGCCTGTATAATTTTGGCACGAACGTCATTGCTCTTATTTGCGACGCTTTCAAACTATGAATGTGTCGCGTCGGGCTCTATTAGCCGGCTATTATGAGTCGACTCCACCATTGCTATGTTGAGAGGGAACCGCTCCAAAAATTTGCACTTTGCGTTTCGCGAGTTTCGTACTTGTACCGTGGTTTTAAGATGCGCTTATAACCTAGTGTATATCTAATTTTTGTGTATTGGGTATGTATCGTGTGACATGAGATTTTTTTATTAAATAAAAACTTATGTGATTTGCGTGCCGTCCATTGTTTCAAAAATGTTTAGTGATTTAAGTTCGATTCTTTCATGCATGTTAATTCTACCGAAGTTTTTGTGTAAATGTATTGCTGAAAAATAACATCTTCAAAGTATCTAACTAATAGTTTTATACTTATTCATGTGTTGATTGTACATTTGTGATGAGAAATAAAATAAATTTAAATAAATTTATTCTAGTGGTTCATATTTTTACAATACACATCCTCCGAAGGAGAAAGAAATATTCCAGAACATTGAGCCACGATCCAATGTCAAATCCAGCCTCAGATCAGCAAGACCGTACATCAAACGACTCTATCCTCCGCAAAAATCTCGAAACCTCGTCACACGTGACAGGCATCTTGCGAAAAAAATCCATAAACGAGACACGGCGAACCACTCCAGCACTCCACGCGAAGGTGGGGAGCCTAGCCAGCTATAATTAGAGAGGCGCGTGCTCAAGAGGCCAAACCCCGGCGTACCGAACGCCTGCGGGTTCCGACGTTACGCGAACATTGAACGTGCCTTCGCTTTGTGTCACTTGAAAATACCTTTATTGTTGTCAATTTTTATCATGAAGATGGTACGCTTTGTGGTGTATCTCGATACTTTAATGAAAATTAGGACGCAATGGATAATTATGAGAGTTGGAAACCGTATTGCGTCAAAAGCTTGTTACTGGGAAAATAATACGGGATGAACAAGCTTTTACTATTGAGTTCAAACATAAATATTGTATATTACAAAAATGTTTTACTGTATCAAGTGTTGTTTTTCAACGTCACTATAAATTACTTGTCATACTGCACCTTTTGTATAAAAAAATCCTATTTTCACAGAAGTGTCCCTAATATACCAATCCTTCCGAAACCCTACAAAAAACAGACCATTAAACGCCCAGGAAAAGTATAAACCTGTGTACCTTATAGCTTGTAAACAGTAACCAAAGAAGAAAGAAGAAGACACAAATTTTGGTGTTACATTGTACGCCACCCCAGGCGACGTCTGAGCGCGGCGCTTGTTAAGAGAATCCCACCAAAATAATTCACTTTCCTTTTGTTCGTGTAGACTGTACATTGTGGAATGAGGAATGAGGAAAATGTAACGCTACCTGCCTACCTACTGATTTCTTTGTTACGATATGTTTTCAGGATGTGGCGATGTGTGATTTTTTGAAGTGTTATCAGTAAATTTTAATAAGGATACTTGCTTTCGAATCATATAAAATATAAGTGATGTTATTCATCACTACTTAGTATAAAACCAAGTCGCTTTCTTTGTCCCTCTGTCCCTATGTATGCTTCAATCTTTAAATCACCGCAACGCATTTTGATGCGGTTTTTTTTGATAGATAGATTGGTTCTTGAGAAAGGCTTTAGTACATAATTTGTTAAGTTTTGTACAAAGCGAGCGATGCCGCGCGCGGAAAGCTAGTTTTAATATAAATAAATAAATAAAAATGTGAACTTGTCATATTATATTTGTAGTAAAAAATATATGACTACATATTGATAACAGCTTTAAAGTGAATTTTTTGCGTTCGACAGCCTAGTGTCTAGAGCAGGCTACTATGAAGATCTAGATTAAGCGAGAGAAACATCTCGAACAAGATTTATTTATAGACACCTTGTGAAGAAATAATGCTAATACTGTTTGATATCATGGTTAGATTAACTAATATATTTACAGAGAATTCAGATATCGATCAGCTAACTAACTAATCTAGGGAAAATATGTGAAAACTTTTGTCGATTATAATTAAATATTTTGAAAGCTAATGATAAAATAATAATTATATTAGTTTTCCACCCGCGGCTGCGCTCGCTTTGTTTAAAGCTTAACAAATTGACTGGTCGGTTGGCTTGGTTGGTAGTGACCCTGCCTTTCAAGTCACTGGTCGTGGGTTCGATTCACACCCGGGGCAAATATTTGTGTGATGAACATACATGTTTGTTCTGTGTCTGGGTGTTAATTATCTATATAAGTATTTATTTAAAATTATATAAGTATGTAAGTTTATGAGCCATCTGGTTTCCATAACACAAGCGAAAGCTTAGTATGTATATGGGATCAGATCATGTCGTGTGTAAAAATTGTCCCGAAATATTTATTTATTTATTTAATTATATACCCTTAACCTTGCTCGAAAACTACTCTTCAAAATCCGTTGCGTAGTTTTTAAGATCTAAACATACATCGGGACAGACAGACATCGGGAGACGAGAGAGAGAGGTGATAGTTTTATACTATTGTATGTAGTGATATTAAAACTATTCGACTTAATCCAAATAACCTCGAAAGCCCAGAAAAAAAAAAATCTTAAAAAAATGTGTGCGTGTACTAGTGTACACACGTAAGAAGTGAAGCTTCTTTATGACCTTATTTTTCAAAAAAATATTTACTATATGCAACATTACAGAAATACGTCGAATCACGCGTGGCGATAAGAAAAAGATGGCGCGTAACGGAAAAATGTCACGCGTAACGAAACAATATTACACTAAATTTTTTTTCCAACCCCGATGAAGAAGTTTCACTTCAAAAAATCTTTAAAAAAATAACGTTTGTTTGTTTTCATAATCAAATTGCTGTCAACTTCTTGCATTTAAAATGCAATAGCGGGTTAATCGTTTCGTATTATTTAGATATGTCAATCTCAAAATCAAATAAGCGAATTCAATTAAGCCTCAGCAGTTTGGGGGTATTTAATTAGGACACGTGCCGCCCCCTACAGAGGAAAGACAAACGATTTTGAACCTTATGGATAAGAAAATAAGGGTTTGTACATTGGTTCTGGTTGATTCCTAAAAAGAGATTAATTGGAAGTCAAGTCGAGAGGTTGTTTGTACATGCTGGTACATTTATTAATGTCTTGTAAAGTTGTTTGGTTCGAGCGACGTTTTGGGTTCGAGTCCTGGATGAGGTAATGTTACTTACGATGTTTTGTATAGGCTAGGCTACCTGGATAGATCTATAGGTAATAATCTATCGACGCACTAAATTTCAGCCATCATCACGTAATCGAATGAAAATAAAATGTATTAACATATTGTGTATTATAAAAATTAAGAACCGATTCTAAATTATTAAATTTCACAGAACTCGATTTTTAAGAAACATAATAAGTATTCATAATAGGTCCTTCGGAGTAACTTACTCAATAATTAACAACGTATTAATAAGTAGAGTTAAAAGTACAAGAAAAAACAAAAATTACTTAATTTCGTTCATAAAAAAATGTGTCTGTTTTCAAAGAGAATTTATCACTATTTCAATGATACTTAAACCATTTTACGACTTAAGAATTTTCTGATCCATTCACATCTTAAAAAAACCATCTTCCGGCATTCGAAAAATACATCCTACGATTATCCGATTAAAAAAGTAAATAAAATACGCATTAGCACACCTCCGAAAGCCACCTGGATAAAGGGTAGCAATGGGGGATCGATAAAAAATCCCCGAAACTGTAGCGTAATCCCCTTCAACCGGATAATAGGAAGCACTTGAGCCGATCGACCCGTTATTTAAAAAAAAAAGTCCCATTGTGCTGGCAACCCTCGATAATTATTATTTTCGTAGTTGGCGACACTGCGTCCAACAATGGCGGCACGGCGCGCTTCCTGTTTACGTTCGCGCGCTATTTCACGTCAATGCAATGACAGGCCAATTTGAATTTGCCTGATACTCTTTCATCGTGTAATTTAGTTTATTCTAATAATGGGTTTCGCTTCGGACATTGGTCTTTGTTGTGATTGTCATTGATCTAAGTGACAATCGGCTTAAATGTAACGTTTACGGGATTTTTAAATGGCTAATGTAAGGATTATAGTGATTTGTGCGACAAAGCCTTCAATAAGGCTTTTGTAGACAAAATGGATTAAGCGATTTTAAGTAACCTTGCTGTAAAATTGAAATAAATTGCAAGTCAAAAAACAGAAACGACATTATAAATTAGGTAAGATTTAAGATGTGTATAATTTTTTTCTTATTAAAGAGTTCAGTGCTTTAAATATTTAAGCAACATCTTTTCCGTAGATTCAAGATTGTGTAAATTCAAATTGAACTCCTTAAAACAAGACCAAAATATGCTTCTAGAACAAAGTCTTCTCCCACAGATAAATATTTAAGTTTAATTTTCCAACTACGCTCTGCCGCTACTCCTCCCCGTAAACCAAGACCAAATGCATCTAGACCAACCTACACTCACAAATAAATATTTTACTTAAATTCACCAACTCTCTATTCCTCCTCCCTAATACCCCTTAAAACAAGACCAAATGCTCCTAGACCAGCGTATTCTCACAGATAAATATTTAAGTTCAATTTTACCAACTATGCTCCCTGTTACTCCTTACCTTAATAACCCTTAAAACAAGACCAAATGCTTCTAGAACAACATCTTCTCTATAAATATTTTAGTCCAATTTCAGTATGTTCTTCTTTTTTACTCCTCCCTAATACCCCTTAAAACAAGACCAAACGCTCCTATCGCAGAACTAACAACGCAAGCACCATCCTACCAACATATATCTTTAAAGACGTTTCCTTTGTTCCGCTAATTGTTATAACAGAAGCTACCCTCAGGAGTTAAGAGCACGCCAATTAAAGCATTGCATTGTGATCTTTGTTCCCGGTGCACGGTAGTCATTTTAATTAGGCATTGTTTTAAACGCTACGCCAATCCGTGTGTGCATGTCAATTGGAATTGTCTTGTTAGCGTTGTTCTTGTATTGGTACCGTGACCTGGATCTGTGATTGTATCCATTTTGATGTTATTATATTGATGGTGGATTTATAAAGGAATTGATAAGGGTAAAAGATCGTTATGTTGCCCCACTTTCTTTTTTATAAATCGGAGTTTACCACGCAAGAAAGACACGTGTAGAAACTAGTAAAACTAAAAAATATCCATGAATATCCATGTTTCGACATCTTTGACACTTCTGTGACCATACTGCACCGTCAGTCAATTAACATTAAAACAATATTCTCTCAAATTCATTCAAATAGGCTTTAAAATAATGGTAAAGCTTGCTTGTACACCTTAATCTCAGAAACTCCTGATTCGATTCTTTTTGTTATATCGAGTTACGAACAATGGAGTAGTAAAAAAAAATTATTGCAAAACGTTTGATGCGCAGTCGAAGTTGCATGAATCTTATTAAAAATTATTGTTATTTAAACAAATAAAAATCAAATATAAACAAGCAAGTTATAACGGGGCCAAATTAAAAACACATTATTCCGTCCGCACGCCGCGCCGCGTGGCCCAATTACCGTCCCCTGCACTTCCTCATAACTGACGTTTGACGAAATCATTGTGGCGTATTGATTTTTTAATTTATTGAATACTAGCTGATAAGCGTGGCTTTACTCGCATGTGTATGTCCTACTAATTATAATATCCTACTAATATTATAAATGCGAAAGTTTGTGAGGATGTGTGTGTGTTTGTTACTTTTTCACGCAAGGACTACTGAACCGATTACAATGAAATTTAACACACATATAGAGGTTAACTTGGATTAACACATAGGATAGGTTTTATCCCGAAAATCCCACGGGACCGGGAACTATGCGGGTTTTTCTTTGAAAACGCGGGCGAAGCCGCGGGCGAAAAGCTAGTTAGCTGATAACGTGGCTTTACTTGCATGCTTATGTAATAAATACCCTACACAGATATTCTTACAATTTCTCTTTAAAGGTTAGGCATGACGAAAGATTTTGAAATCCTCTTCCATAATGTGTGTATACGTTTACTATACAAGAAAAACCCTATATTTCGGTAATATACTTAAATTGAACGAACATAAAAGCCATTTTTCAAAAAATATTTATTAACTGTGCCAAAACAGCTCGCAGGTGTCATGGCGTAGGTGTGACGTCACTCTTTAGTAAATACGTAATTATCTGTACGCATAGCGAAGAAAATTAAACAATTTTTTAATTAATATGTGGTATAGAAACGAATTTCAAAGTTTATAAGTGGTGTGCAGTATTGCAGTGTGAATCCACATAAATATAATGCCCAAAAAAGTGTTAGTAATTGTTTCAAGCGAGAAAATAATAAGAAATTATTGTATACAGTTGGCGCGGAGAAACCCGAACCACGTATTCGTGAATTCGCAATTATTATATTTCTGTTCTGAGTCGATAAATTATACGCGAAACAATAGAAAATAAATAAAAATTCGTATTCTCAACATATTCATAACAACAAAACACACCTGACATGAAGTTGTTTACATAGGTGTGACGTCACGCGTGTTTCAGTCAAAATGGCCGACTGCAGAATTTCAATGTTTTATTTTATTGATAATCTCAATAATCTTAATGTTTTTAATATTTCTAAGTCACTATTTTTAATTTATTTAGTATAAATTTTCCCTTAAAAACACTAATTCGATCATTTATGGATACTGTCGTCATGCCTATTGTAATGTTAAGAAGAAAATCTACGTCTCCAAAGTCAAAACCTACAATTTTGCCAAAATTCATGAAATTTTGAAACAGATAGAAACAATTTTATATCTTATCTCATCAATGTAAATGACATAAAACTAAAAGCTACTGCTCAACCAAGAGACAAAAAACCCAGATTCGCTCGTCTGTAAATAATTGTGTCATATGGTGATGATGACATTAAATATGTAGATTATAACGAATACGGTATAGCATGTTATTTCAAACGAATCAATAAAATCTAAGTTATGCAATAATGTTAATCTTAGTATTCATGTTAGTGATAATATTAACGTTAGTGTTAAAGTTAATGTTAGTGTTAGTGTTAATGTTAGTGTAAATAACTTACTGTGCTGTGGTGGTGGTACAGAAGAGTAGCTGCCCTGCGGCGGCAGGTGGTGGCCCAGCATTCGATGCCCGGCCGCTTCAAGACTCGCCACCGTGTGGGAGCGGACCATACCTGTAGGCGTAGTTTCGACACATTAGTCGGTAATTATCGACGATTAATTTATAGTCCCGTCTTCAGCAATGAAAATGATGTCGCTTAATACCTCTCCCTAATTTGATGGAAGTATACAATGGATACATATTTGTTTATAATTTTTATTCTTCACAAAACTTTCCGTAATGCGTCAAAATATTTATATAATAATAGCCTTGTAGTAATGCATTTTTATCTAAATTAATAACATCATTATTTCAATTCCGTAGATATATGAAAAATAAATAAAATATAGATTTCATGGATTTGGAAAATCATTTCTTTGCAACACATTCGAATATTGTCAAAAGGTCAAAACAAATTATTCTTTGACATTGTCAATCGTTATGATACCGACGTTTGATCTCGACAAGATTTCGAAGGCCCTTCTCCCATTACGCTACCGGTATCCTACACGTCCGCGACTAGTTTAATTGGTCGCTTTTGCGTCGCGTTTCGCGCGTATCTCTTCGGTAGAAAGATAAAAAATTCTTATCATCATGTTGTAGTTCTCGTGCGGCTATAAAAACTCTACAATTTATGTTTCTTTCAATATTTATGGATGAATCCAGTACCTACTTCCTACTTTTACGTCGTCACTGGAATCGCTCGACATAGCGTCCGTCTACAAAAACGAGGCACAATAATGATGAATTTAGTCATTTTTCAGTCGCATAATATGCGAGCATCGGGTAGCGAGCAAATATCTAACTAGTATTCTACTCGAGTATCGTATTCTAGAAGTATCGTAATGGGAGAAGGGCCTTACGGTTTGTGTGGGTTTGTAGATACGGTTGATAATGTCGGAAAAATTATAGATTATTATAATTTTATAATAAAAAGATATTTCACACTTCCGATGCTACATGATTTAACGCAATATTGTTTTCTCTTATTTAATGTTATTGCAATTAAAATAAAATAAACAAATAATGTTTTATTTTTAAGATGGTTTCAAAATTTTATTGAAAATGTTAAGAAGCCTCTTATATTATATTAAATAAATATTAAAATATGTAGTGTACCGCTGTCTGTATTTATTCAGCCTAAATTATTGCATTCATATTCGATTAATTTCTTTCTGAACTTCTAGGATAATAAAATTATACAGATGAATACAAATAAAAAACGATCGAATTAAGAAAAAAATTTATTAGAAAAATTTAATTTAACAGTTTATAATAGCGTAGTTGAAAATTTGGCTCAAAACCATCATCTCTCATCAACATAATTCTAGTAACTTGTTCATCTGTAAATTATAAAATTTATAGATAAATACTAGCGGCCCGCCCCGGCTTCGCCCGTGGTACATATGAAAAATAGATGTTGGCCGATTCTCAGACTTACCCGATATGCACAAAAAATTTCATGAGAATCGGTCCACCCGTTTCGGAGGAGTATGCAGACTAACATTGTGACACGAGAATTTTATATATAAGATTTATATTTAACACATAAATAATTACCCGTGAACCGCTAAATCAATTGCATATATTCATCCTTTGCTTATTAACTGTAATAAAATATACAATGATGCACATAATATAATATATGTAATAATACAAGCTAAAAATACAAGTGATACAAATTATCCGTTCCGTCCTTAGTTTTAGTTCCGTCCGTTTCTATAAGGTCTTAAAGATTTCTCGAAAGGCTTCGAATTGAGCATCTTGTAGAGCTTTTAGAGTCTTTTGATTAGAATTTTATTGCACTTCACAAATAACAAAATATTACTAAACTAAAACTAATAGCTTTAACTATATAAAAACATAACGCAGATTGATATTTTCTTAGGATATTTGTTATCCCATAGATTTATAGGATTTTTAAGAACATAATTAAAAATTATCCTCTTGAAAACACAAAATTTATATTTATTTTGATAGAAATATTATTTCGATTGATTGATGTCAAATGTCAAAAAAGTAAATAAGGAGATTGCCATACATAGAATTTTGGATTGTGCTTTTTTCATATGCAATTGTATTTGTAATAATGCGAAAAATTTATGTAACTAATTTTAATTTACTATATATTCCCTAATATCAAGGTAAATTTCTTGGAAAAACAACACTAAATTTTTAGGTCCATACCACACCCCGGACACTCCATACAAAATGATCGTTTTGACAGTCACACTGTAGAGACTGCAAATGTGTGTGTTAACGCTTTATGGTTGGCACATTTGTGACTAGCGTAAAAAAAAATTCGCGTTTTTCTGATGAAATACATCCGTAAACAGCACAATATCTAACCATTTTCTACGAAAAACGATAATCACAAATCCAAAATAATAAAATTACTTTAAGTCAATTTGATTAATGTTGTCAATCTTCGTTGCGTATCGTCCTTGCAGAAAAATATGGCCCATTTTATGTCTGATCGCGCGGGGGTGAGGTAAGTTTAATTTTGGCGGGAGGCGGAGAGTGTCCGTTCTGTAGCGTTTAGCTACTATTATGTATTCTGTGTCCATACTATAGTTACTGAAAATCGTTAGTTACCGACCGATTTCGGTCGAGATCGATGTCGATTAATGTGTCGAGACTACACCTACTGGATAATATATTTGGTTAATAATCGAGAAATCAAATATACAGAATACACACAAGGAATTGATGTTCATAGTAATAAAGTATGTGATCTTAAAAATTTATTTTTATAGCATTTAAATATTTTATAAAAAATAAAATTTTCATAGTATAGAAAAGAAGAGTAGAAAAAATTCCGCCACGTGATCAAATTTTTCCCATTCTTTAAAATAAGCTCATACGTGATTTTTTCAAAATCAACATTGGTATAATCGAGTTTCTTTTAAACATATTAAAAAGAGAGGTGTCGAGGGACACCAACGAAGTTACTAAAATATCTAATTTGCTTTCTATGAGAGAGAGACAGGCAGAGAAACATGAAAAGTGTAGCAAAAAGTGTCGTTATAATTTTTTGTCTTAATTTTTCGTTACTTCGTACCAAAATTTAAAAATAAATATTAAATTTATTCATAATCTATGTCCCGCGGTTTCATCCGCATTGCTCCGCTCCTGTTGGTCTTAGCATGATGATATCTATTTATCGAGGAAGGCTAGCCTTCCTCGATAAATGGGCTATCTAACATCAAAATAATTTTTTCAAATCGGACCAGTACTTCCCGAGATTAGCGCGTTCAAACAAAAACATAAACCTTCAATGTCAGCGCATCAAAGTATCTATATCACATGTATCTTTATCACATGCACGGGATCCAGGGTACCCTTTTCACAGTATTTTTGATGTGAAACATCTATAGGCTCACTTGTAAACCGAATTGTTGACGTGGCGACGCT
>CAJQZM010037013.1:0-31998 GCA_907164665.1 Colias nastes | reverse complement strand
ATCCAAGCGAGCGGTGTCACACGTCTATACTCGAGCGCGGTCCGGCGGGGAAGCCAAAGCAGTGGACATCCTGCGGCTGATATTATGATGATGACCTAGGTTACTATAATAGTATAAATTATTACACTATTATAATTTATAATAGCATATATTATTATACTAATTACATTTTGTTATAGACTGGAATTGGGAAACCAGAGTACATTCCACCAGATGAGGCGCTAGATAAAGTGGCAGGGATTTTAGGGGCAACCTGTGAGGGTTACACCCTACCCTTTGGTGGTGATGCGGAGGAGGCGCTGGTGATGCGGAGGAGGTGGTGGTGTTGGATAGTTTTGATGAGGTCACCTTAGTGCCATTTTCTGATTCTGGTGATGGAATGGTAATGAAAAGCAGTGGTAGTGCGGGTGTACACAGAGATCCAGTACCTTTGCCAGAATTATCTCCATGATTGGATCATAATATGGAGTCAGCCAAAAATAAAAAATTCTTCTTCACTACAAACAAAAGCACAGGTATATAAAAGTGTTGTTACCATCTAATGATAGGGCAGGGCCTCAATCCACCAATTTAAACAAAGCTCTCTTGAGCTTTCCATATTTTTATAACTGGTAAGATAATGGTTAAGTATATATACTTCTTTATATAAAGGCGGGCGATATAAAATACGAATGATAAGCAGAAAATGGTACATGCGAATCTTCTATCATCTGCTTGATCTGTCTGTAGTCAACTCCTGGATCTTAAAAAAAAGTTTCTGCTAAAAATGGTGTTCCAACGATAAACATCCTGAACCTCGCCAACTTTAGGTCTGAACTGGGTGATACGCTATGCAAGTATGCTCCAACTTCCACCAGAGGCCGCCCAAGCACTAGCAGCCCATCCAGCACATCACAAGGACCACCACCTAATATTGGGAAGGGTAAACAATGTCTAAAATGGCTAAAATGTCCTTTATAGTCATAATATAAAGAACCACTTCCCCTTTTACAAATTTCATTCCCCTCTTCACTAGTATTCGGAAACTGAAAGAAATAAAAAACATTAATGAAATGTTTTATTTTATTTATTTTTAATTTTATTGAATGAATTATGTTTTAGGTAGAATCAGAAAATACTTCAACAGATAGCAAAGAAAATACGCCAGCCAGAGCCAGTGGTTCTCGAAGCTCATCTCAAACACAGAGTCAATCGTCATCCAATTTTCGACAATCGATTCGAAATGCAAGATAGAGATCCCATAGATACCGCACTTCAAGAATTCAGAAAAATAAATAAGACCGTAGAATCGGAAAATGAATTTGATGTTTTTGGTCAAAACGTTAGTCTTCAACTTCAAAAACTGCGTTAGAGTACGCTCTAGAAACTCAAGAAATTATTATGAAAGTTTTAAAAGAGCAGCGAATAAAATCCCTAAAAGGAAAGGCACAACAAGAATCACGTGTAAAACTTGCAGCTTGCATACAAGATTTAAGTGGTATAAATGTTAGTTCTATATAGAACCTATATAGAAAATGTTCTATATAGAACTAACATTTATACCACTTAAATCTTGTATGCAAGCTGCAAGTTGAACAAAATCGTGTTTCTAATTCAAATCACTTGAACACAAGTCTTACGTCATACACGTAGAAAGATGTACCTAGATTTATAAGAAAAAATGGAGCTACATCTGCCATCAAACTGTTTTACAGTTTGGCAGAGTACTAAGTTATTATGTATATGTTTGCTTTGTACTGAAATGAAAAATAAATAAATAAAATAATAAAATAAAAAATAAATAACTTGCATAATGGAAACGCGCCATTAGGGCGTTTGTGTACTAAAAGGAATTTTACTGTCTGACATTCCAATTTATACGGTCCAGTATGGCACGCCATTCTAAATACTAGATTGTGCACTATACGTAATTTTACTGTCCGACATTTCAATTTTCGCTATTTCGGATGGTTTTTTCCGGTCCGAGATGACAGCAATGAAAAACGTGTTTATGCTTGTGCACTGCACTGCATGTGATATTCATCAGCAGGGGGCGGGGGAGGCGGGCGCATGTTTCGCACGCGTTGGCGGCCCTTCCCTTCCCCTCACTTCCTAGGCGACTGCGTCCACGATACACGCTCCGCTCGTTTCATTATACTCATAAATGTACGATTACCTCCGAAGTCAGCGTGATTGAGTTACAATATGTACGAAATTTTTACGCTAATAGAACTTGTTGAATTTAAACCATGTTTATGGGATAAAACTATTGTTGATTATAAAAACAGAATTAAGAGAAACAATGCATGGCTAGAAATTTGTTTATTCTTAGAACCAGAATTTGAAGGGTTCGATGGCAAAAAGAAAGACGAAATACGCAAGTACTTATGTAATTTATTTGTATTAAATTTTTGACATTTGCCATGGCACAGAACCTGCTGGACTTGAGAAAAAATCTGCGAAATTGATTCTTATAACGTTAGCTGTTCGTCCCGCCTGGGTGGTATTGGTAGCGATGGGAATATTTTGCAAACCGTTGTGATTAACACATACGAACATGTCTTTGTTTGTATACCCATCTCTTTCACGAACAATATTGTGTAAAACGACGCAATCTTTAACTATATCTTTACTCAATTGCTTTGATACGTTTAGTGGACGATGAAGTATGCGCCACTTATTTGCCAATATACCGAAAGCACATTCCACATAATATCTACGTGCCCGAGACAGTCGATAGTTAAATATTCGTTTTTTTTATATCAAGATTTCTTCCACCATACGGTCGTAACAAATTGTTATTAAGTTGAAAAGCTTCATTCCCTCAGTCAGCAGTTTGTGAAACGTTGTACGCTGCAAAATAGCCGAGTCACAGTCTTTTCCATAAGCTCCTATATCGACAAACACAAATTTATAGTTAGAATCGACTACTGCTAGAAGCACTATGGAAAAGTAGCCTTTATAATAAAATTATAATTCATAGACCCAGCAGAAGAAAAGTTCCCAATTCGTATGTGTTTTCCATACTCAGTGGTGGAAGAAATTCACTGCTTAATTCATTCCATATTGAACGGCATACTAAGCTGATAATTTCACTTTTCGTTTTAATACCCAAATGATAGTTATAAAACATTTCGGTGAAAGTATTTCCACTGGCCTGTAACAAATACTTTCATTATTTTTTCGTTTCAGTGAATCCTATCACCAATAAATGGAATAACACTATAGATTATTTCATTAAATTTTTGAAAACGAAATCTGGGCAAGCTCAGAAAATACAATATATTTATCACAAACATTTGCAATTCTTATTAAAAATTATTAATGAGGATTCGACAATCTCAAGCAAAGTCAATCCCTCCCAAGACAGTGACAACGAATCCAGACCAGGTACATCAGCTTCACCAAATTACTCGCAAGATACTGAGAGGCAAGAGTATGATCTGCCGTATCCTCCGGGCAGGCGCACCAGTGGTAAGCCATGCTGGACTCCCTCATCGCGACTTTACACAGATACCGCCCGAAGCAACAGTGCCCGGACAGTACCTGTGTAAGGCGGAAAATTATGGCCCCATGCCGCCTGTCTATGTGTGTGTACTGAATTAATGGTGGTATAAACTACTTAACTAATTAAGGAATAAAATATACTATTATTACGAATACATGTTTTATTTAATATTCTTAAAACTAAAACAAACACTTAGTAAGTACATATAAATCCAATTTAAAGATTTTAATCTAAAATAAACGCTCAAAAACTGAAACATAAAACATAGTAAATATTTTACTTAAGCTCTATAAAAAAATAAAAAAAAGATATACTTAAACCATATACAATTAAAAGATTAAAAAGTAAAACACCTTAAGACAATGAATAGGAGGACAGAAAATATTGTACTTAAACTATATAGTTCAGGATCCATCGCCCATTTTTGCACTTGATTACTATCAAGTATCAAGCTAATTTTCCGTGAGTAGCTTTATTTTGATGAGACGCCCAATAATTACATGTACGAAACTCTCGATGGTGGTAGCTAACAGAGGTAACAAAGATAAAATATTTTTATTTGATGGTTCTCAAATATTTATTAATAACTGAATGTTTTTTTTTTTGTTCAATCTCAAGATAATTATCTAAATCATTCAAAAAAATATTTGTCCTACAAAATCTGTGGTTTGATCAAAGAGTCCCCTCTTTCCAATGTGTATCTGTCGTTGCCATATCGTAGATTTGCTCATTTCATGAAATGGCCAATTTAGTTTGGCCAGATCGTTAAATCGTCAACGTTTCACGATTTGCCATGCAATGGCCATTTCACGAAATGCGACCATTTTTGTTTCTTTTTTAGCGATTCGCTTATGGCACTCGCCGGCCGCTGCCGCGGCACGCTCGCTTTGCTCGCTCGGGTCATGCGTTGTTTTTAAAGTCTAACCTAACCTAACCTAACTGTTTTCTATTGAAAAAACCATTCGCTTCTGGTATTCGCCGGCGCTACCGCGGCACCAACTTAAATGACAATAAACAAGTTCTTAAAATATTCTGAATTTTTTAATGTTTTATGGACTCTCTAAGATATTTTATACGATCTGATCAAACTATGTTGGCCATTTCATGAAATGAGCAAATCTACGATATGGCCACGACATATCGATAACGAGGTCATCATAAATGATTACTAACCAGCAGACTTATTTAACTTATTTTCACTTATTTAATTCAACAGACATATTGTCCTACAAATTGCGTAATAAATATTTGAGAACCATCAAATCAAAAAAATTTATCCTTGTTACCTCTGTAAGCTACCACAATCGAGAGTTTCGTACATTAAATTATTGGGCGTCTCTTCAAAATAAAGCTACTCACGGAAAATTAGCTTGATAGTAATCACTTGCAAAAATGGGCGAAGGATCCTGGACTAATAAAATTAAAATATTAAAATCTAATAAAACAGAATATACCGGGATTCATTAGTTTGATATATAGTTTTGTTAATTAGTGAAGCCTAAAGACTGAGATATTCTGTTATTACCGAAAGTATGAATATTTATCTTATTTATGTATATTACGGGTATTATCTCTATGAATATTTCGGGTTGTCAATTTTTTTCCTATAATAACACAGGCGTAGGAAGCGTCTAAACGAATAAATTATATGATATATTATGTAGTTAGATAAGTTACATATTATGTAATATTGACATAATTTAAAAGAGCAACTATGGAGTTTCTTGCCGATTCTTCTCCATAGATACTGCTTTCCGAATCGGTGGTAAATGTTAAAAATACTCATGTAATGACGATTCGAAAGTGCTACTAAATAGTAGTCTAATTGAATAAATGAATGTTTGAGTTTGTTTGAGTTTGAGTTTAAAAAATAACATGTATGTCGAGATATCAATGTATT
This sequence comes from Colias nastes, assembly GCA_907164665.1. NCBI lineage: Eukaryota > Metazoa > Arthropoda > Insecta > Lepidoptera > Pieridae > Colias > Colias nastes. Next base: position 26,611 of record CAJQZM010037013.1, on the reverse strand, counting down.
ACCGCCAGCCACGGATATATTGATAAAAATACATATTTTTCAGGCACCACCAGTGCCAAGGAAAGAACCCATTCCAGAAGATGTGGAAATTGAAATTCTTGTACGCTTAGAGCATTAAAATAAAGGGAACGGGAAAAACTCCTCCATCAACGGGAAAGGGAGCGTGAGAAGCTCCTCCATAAAAAAGAAATGGAGCGACTGCGACTGGAGTCGCAAAAGGTTGAGGCAAATCGCGAGCAATCCCGCGTGATGCAGAAAATAGTTGTTATCAGGCAAAGGTAGCTCGAGATATTGCGTAAAGGGCCCTTAAGTTTACCTTAAATCGGACGAAAACCATCCCGATCGGCCACAAAATTGTGTAAAACACAACATGCTTTTACAATGGCAGTAGCAAAATCATAGGACACGTTTATCGGTCTGTGAAAAATGCGCCATTTATTTGTCATGATCCCAAAAGCGCATTCAACATATCTTCTGGCCCTGCTAAGATGATAATTGACCTTTTGTTTGACATTGAGATTTTTACCACCATAGGGACGCATAACATGTTTGCTCAATCCAAAAGCTTCGTCACCCACTAACACATATGGGATTGGTCTATTGAAACCACATAATGTTTGGGGATCAGGCAATGGCAGGTTCTGGTTAATCAGAAACTCGTATAGTTTTGAATTTTGGAAAACAGTTGAATCGCACTCTTTACCGTATGCGCCAATGTCAAACAAAACACAACAACAAACGAAAGTAAATTTATAGTTTGAGTCCACAACAGCTTGCAACACAATAGAAAAAAAGGGTTTGTAATTTAAGAAAAGTGAGCCACTATTAGCGGGATTACACAGGCGTACATGTTTTCCGAAAAGGGCACCAATGCAGTTAGGAAAATTTGCTCTGACATCAAAATAGTTTTGGAATAGGTCTGTTGTCAGTTCAGGGATGTTGTCATGAAGTAGATATTTCCATATAGCTTCACATACTCTCAATATCATACATGCAATCGTAGATCTCCCTCGTTTGAATTTGAATTCTAAATCTTGTATCGTATTTCCGCTTCCTAGGTACCTAAAACAAACAAAAAAAAAATGCATAAAAATAATAAATATGTTATACTAGCAAATTTAATAACTCAGGCCCCAGAACCACAGACACAATAGAAAATCTATTGTGTCGTGGACCGATCGGGCCACTTGGGGCTCAATGGGTTAAATCTAATATTTTATTTTCAGGTAATTCTGTAGTGAAAAAGGGGAGAAACGTTAAGGACAACTTAAATATTAAAAAAAAATTGAAAGTAGTTTCCAAAACTGGCTCAGCGGCTAAGAAACTTACAAAATACAATTATTATAATCAGCTTTTATTACTGAAAAAAATGCGCAGAATACTACTGACAGTAGTTTAGACATGGCTGAACAATGTAACACGAGTTCTGCTGGACAATGTAACCAGATTTCTACAGATGATGCAGTCTCTGAGCCGTCCCACTATGTTCCTGTCGCCAAGAAAAGAACAGCAGCAGAAATGGACGAGTTTGAAAAATAAACTTTAAAGGCTCTGAAGGAGCCACAAAATCGCCACTTGTGCTTTTTTAAAGGCATTTTGCCATCTATTGAAGATTTTACGGAACTTCGGACTCTGACGTTCCAAACTAAAGTATTACAATTAATAACGGAAATGCGTTATGGACAAATGACTCCACAATCTTCATCCTATAATAGGTATGAAGAGCAAGCACCACAAGCACCACACGGGTATCAAACCCAAAATTACCAAAGCACGAGCAGCAATAACATAAACTCGAGTTCTAGTGTAATTCTATCTCCAATTCTGTCAGAAAATAGCGAAGATTTGGAGTATGAATATGATTTTGCTAACTTGTAAGTAAGAAGTATGTACTTACAAGTTTCGTAAGTTACTTACCGTTTTGCTGAAAATCGCGAAAAACTCATTTTTTTGACCTTTGACCTTGGATATCCTTACGATACGCTCCCCGCGCCTCTCAGTCGAGCTGCGAGCTTGAAATGGAGTGGACACGTATAGCGTTAAGTTTACATTTCATTCCTTCACATTTGTCATCCAAAAAGTCATTATACTTTTGCTGTCTGCTGTTGCTAATAATAATTATCATATCCATAATATTATTTGCTGCTTTTATGTATCTAATGTGTACTTATTCATATCAATTTGGTTCGGTGCAGGTTCTTTTCAGATTCGACAGGATAAAACCTGTTTTCTCAAATTCGTCACCAATTTTATAACGATGATGGTAATAGTACTTTCAAGTGCTGCTAAAAAAGAGTTTGTGACAAAAAACAAAGTAAAGATGCAGAAACGGTATTTGAATGCTCCTCTAAAGATCCTTTATCAAAAATTTATTTCTCAAGCAGGTATTAAAATAAGTTATTCGACCTTTTGTAAGCTACGACCCTTTTGGACCGTTTTTCCAAAGCCTTCCAATAGAGATACTTGTCTCTGCTCACGACATATTTACATGGAGTTATTGATACAAGGTTTGCATAGGGCTGGCGTAGTAAATGTAAGAACTTCTGCGGGCCTAGACAAAAACCATTTTCTGTAAGCGTTAACGCCTACGGAAAAATCTAATTGTATGGAGTTGACATTTGCTAACCAGATGTCACGTGATTGCTGCTTAAATGGTAGACAAAGTCAATATTCCTCTTGCGGAAAGGAACGTCGAAGTGAGCGTGACACGCACGACAAAAATGTTCATCAAAATGGTAGACATGTGCCACTTTTGACAAACGCCAATGATATTTTGACGTTTCCGCAACACGATAAATTAGCGGGAGATCGGACCCAGACGCTAACGCTAGAAACGAGTAAACAGGATATTTTTGTGTTTTTAATTCAAATTAACTGGTGAAAATGCATAGTTTAAGATTATTATGGGCTGCTAATATTGAAGCAACATTGCAGAAACGTCAAAGAAAAATAAATCGACGTAAAATGGTGCGGAGATGGAGAAATTGGAATTTATTTATCGTTTTAGGTTAGATAAACAAAGTTTTTGGCGTCTTTGTGATGATCTTCGGCGTTTAACCTCATTGAAAGGTACACGGGAAATTAGTTTAGAAATCAAAGTAAGTTTTATACCTACTTCTAACCTTACTTAAAATATAAAGCTACTTAGTGTAATTTCTCAATGAAATCATGTTTCAGGTTTTGTGTACTCTTAGTTTTTAGGCTACGGGTTCATATGTTGGACTAACGCAGTATTTGATACAAAGAACAACTAGTAGGTGTATACGTCAAGTTGTAGAAGCATTGAGCCATTCAGCCATTATAAATACATAAATGGATTCTGTTTCCGAGGTCGCAACAACAACGAGCCCAAATAAGACTTGAGTAAGTTATGATAGGACAAAAGTATTTTAGTTTATAGATATACTAGAATACTTTTAATAAGGCTAATGGTACACTTAGAAAATGCCTCATGTAGCCTCGGTATGCACATTAGGTTCAAAATACTAGTAAAAAAATCTGTCCTCTTATAAACTAAAATATAAAGTATTATATTTTCCAAAACTACAGGTTTCAGAGGCGGTTTAGACTCCCGGGTATAGTTGGATGCATAGACTGTACCCATGTGGCAATAGTCAAGCCATCAGATGATGAACACCTATTTTTTAATCGGAAAGGAAAGAATTCATTGTACAAATGGTAAGTTTACATTTGTCTGTGACACAACTATGTAAATAGCTTTATATAGTTCTTACAGAAACATTCATAAGATTATTACATAGGTATATACAGTGTGTTAGGGATCGGACTTCCGATACTTTACCTACGTATTTTTCATTATATTTTATCGACAAAATACCATATATTGGGGGGTCGCACCCCTCACCCCTCTGAATGGCAGCAATTTTTAGTTTTAGTGTCTCTTATTCTGTGGAGTTAATTGAAAACCGTTTCATTTATTAATTTTATTATGTCCACACACATAAATGTGACCTTATTTTAAAGGTAATGAAATTCACTAGTATCTGAAACCAAATTTGTTAAGAAAGCAACAATAATTTTTAACAAAAACCTTTGACTTAGACAAAAAATTGGTTGTTTGTAAAGTAGGTTTACGATCGAGATGTTTACGTGATAACGTCTTATTGGTGGCAGCGCTCGAGATGAGACGGGAGATCGGTCCATCTCTCTCTCGTTATACCTGCGATCGCGCTCGTGAGGTTTTGGTGTGACACAAGTTTCTGAACATGTCACCCGGCTAAAACGATTTTAAACCGTTATCACGTTAAAAACTTAGCAAAATTTTAAGTTATTTTTTAGTTTTTGTGCTGTACCTTGAAAACTAGGTCCTTAACATATCGTTTTTTTTTCTTTTAATTTGTTAACAATTAGTTATGCTAACAAACCCATTTCAAATTTATGCCAAAAGTTAATTTAATAATTAAAAACCTACCTGCCTAAAAAACCTACCGGGTCTACCCAACACTACTCAAAACCATCAAAATGTCCTCTGTCTCCCTTGATATCTCGAAAACCTGTCTCCCTTGATATCTCGAAAGCTTTCGATAAAGTCTGGCACGCTAGCCTCCTAAGCAAGCTTCCTTCATACGGAATACCACCTGATCTCTGCACTTGGATAGCCGACTTCCTGAGAGAGCGTTCTATCCAAGTAGTTATCGACGGATGCATGTCTGATCCTCTGGATATTAACGCGGGTGTTCCTCAGGGGTCTGTACTTTCTGCAACGCTGTTCCTGCTGCACATAAATGATATGCTTCGGCCTAACATTTTTGGGTACGCGGACGACAGTACAGTTGTAGAAAGATACCTATCCAATGCTGCTGCATCCAAAGAAACTATAGCGACTGAGAGAGAGGCCATGATTGAACGCGTGAATAACACCTTACTGGATATCTCCAAATGGGGCGATGCGAATCTGGATTTAATGCGTCAAAAACGCAGGTGTGCCTTTTCACAGCGAAAAAAAGTCCACTTCACCTAGCTCCGACTTTTCGTGATGTGCCGATCGTGGTGTCTGACAGTCTGCAGTTGCTTGGCGTCACCGTTTCGTCGAACCTCAACTTCAGACAGTTCATCGAATCTAAGGCGCAACTTGCTGCTAAAAAGCTCGGCATTTTGGCCAAAGTAAGGCAGTACTTCACACCAGACCAACTTCTTAGATTATACCAAGCCCAAGTTCGGTCTTGTGTGGCATACTGCAGCCATATATGGGCTGGAGCTGCAAAAACTCATCTAGGCGCCTTAGATTCGATGGAAAGGCGTGCTAAAAAACTTATAGCCGACCCGAGTCTGCTCAGCGGCAAACTCTACACTCTGGAGCACAGACGCAAAATTGCTTGCCTTTCAGTCTTCTACCGGCTTCACTTCGGCGAATGTGGGACTGAATTACACCACCTTATACCACCTTCTCCTTTCCAATACAGGACTTCGCGACGGAATACTGGTTTCCACCCCTTCGTGGTCGAGATACCCCATGTGCGCACCAAGCGCTTCGAAAACAGTTTTTTAATAAAAACCGCGAAGATATGGAACTCCCTACCGCCATCCGTGTTTCCCGATAGTTACAATTTGGATCTATTCAAGGCCAAAGTGAATAGGCTTTACCTTACTGATCAGGCATGCTAACCTGAAAGACCGCATCTTCACTTACCATCAGGTGAGATGGCGGTCAAATGCCAGAGCAGTGTGTTAAAAAAAAAAAAAAAAACATCCTTATCGAAAATAGGTAACATTCCATTACCGTGTGAGCGAGAGAGGTATTCTTACGATAAAAAGGTGCGAGTGAGACGGAGAACAAACAAACATCTGCGTTGCTATTTTGTTTTTCAATGACTCAGTTATCCCTCGCTTCGCGTTGTGACAACAACTACCTCATCGTTTTACCGCTCGTACATTTTAACGGAGTATCCCGTGCTATGGTTTATTCAGCTCGTGAATTAGCAGACATACATTTTGTGTATGGTTTCTGCGATGGCAACGCAGCTGCTGCCGTTGTGGAATACCAAAGAAGATTTCCAACACGACAACTGCCTAGTGCTCGAACTTTCACGAGTATTCATTTGAGGATTGGCCAGTATGGAATTCAAAAAGCTTCAAACGAAAGATTTCGTCTACTATCACCCGAAGACGAAGAGGAAATTATGCAGTTGATTGCAAACGACCCGCGCCTTAGTACGAGGCTAATAGGTCGAAGGCTTGGAATTTCCCATTGGTCGGTATGGAAAGTATTAAAAAGGGAAGGTTTACACGCCTTTCATTTTAGAAGAGTGCAAAATCTTATTGAACCAGATTACGCTGCTCGTGTTGTGTTTTGTTCGTGGCTGAACAGAAAAATTCGTCAAGAGCCAGATGTGTTACGAAGAATTTAGTGGACTGATGAAGCCAAATTTACAAGAGCCGGCATAACAAATCATCGTAATGACCACTTGTGGATGGCTGAAAATCCACACGCTGTGAGACCTGGTCAATTCCAGCACGAGTTTTCAATTAATGTATGGGCAGGTTTATTGAATGACCAGTTAATTGGGCCTATTATTTTGCCTGATAATTTAAACGGTGAGAGATTTTTGGAATTTGACTGACTGGCCGGTTGGCTTGGTTGGTAGTGGCCCTGCCTTCCAAGCCAGAGGTCGTGGGTTCGATCCCCACCCGGGGCAAATATTTGTGTGATGAACATAGATGTTTGCTCTGTGTCTGGGTGTTAATTATCTATATAAGTATTTATTTAAAATTATATATGTATGTTTATCAGCCATCTGGTTTCCATAACACAAGCGAAAGCTTAGTATGGGATCAGATCGTGCCGTGTGTGAAAATTGTCCCGAAATATTTATTTCTTCAAAATGATTTCCTAGAAGTCGTTCCGCTCGTGTTCAGGCAGCGTCACTACCGTCGACCTTTTTATTTTCAAATGGACGGAGCGCCAGCTCATTTCTCTCGAAACGTAAGAGCACACGTTGATGCTCGATTTGTGCCATGGGTTGAACGAGGTGGCACCATCGCCTGGCCACCTCGTTCACCAGATTTAACTCCCTTGGACTTCTTTCTTTGGGGAACCATGAAACAAAAAGTTTACCAACAAGTACCAAATACAAGAGAAGAGCTTCTGCAAAGGATAATGGCCGTGGCAGAAGAAATAAGAAACCAAAGTGATATTGTGATGAGAGCCACTCAACATGTTGGGTTAAGGGTAATGGCCTGCCTTCAAAATAACGGTGGCCACTTTGAACAACTGTTCTAACTTGTGTTTTTTGTGTTTGATTATTAAATTAAATTTTTTAATGCTCACATTGTGTGTGTTTTTGTCTTACTCGCACTTATTCATCGTAAAAAATACCTCTCGTTCCCACAGTAATGGAATGTTACCTTTTTTCGATAAGGATGTTTTTGATGGTTTTGAGTAGTGTTGGGTAGACCCTGGTTTTTAATTATTAAGTTAAGTTTTGGCACAGAATACATAATAGTAGCTAAACGCTACAGAACGGACACTCTCCGCCTCCCGCCAAAATTAAACTATTACCTCACCCCGCGCGATCGTGATTAAAATGGGCCATATTTTTCTGCAAGGACGATACGCAACGAAGATTGACAACATTAATCAAATTGACTTAAAGTAATTTTATTATTTTGGATTTGTGATTATCGTTTTTCGTAGAAAATGGTTAGATATTGTGCTGTTTACGGATGTATTTCATCAGAAAAACGCGAATTTTTTTTTTACGCTAGTCACAAATGTGCCAACCATAAAGCCGTTAACACACACATTTGCAGTCTCTACAGTGTGACTGTCAAAACGATAATTTTGTATGGAGTGTCCGGGGTGTGGTTTTGGCATAAATTTGAAATGGGTTTGTTAGCATTACTAATTGTTAACAAATTAAAAGAAAAAAAAAACCATATGTTAAGGACCTAGTTTTCAAGGTACAGCACAAAAACTAAAAAATAACTTAAAATTTTGCTAAGTTTTTTGTCTAAGTCAAAGGTTTTTGTTAAAAATTATTGTTGCTTTCTTAACAAATTTGGTTTCAGATACTAGTGAATTTCATTACCTTTAAAATAAGGTCACATTTATGTGTGTGGACATAATAAAATTAATAAATGAAACGGTTTTCAATTAACTCCATAGAATAAGAGACACTAAAACTAAAAATTGCTGCCATTCAGAGGGGTGAGGGGTGCGACCCCCCAATATATGGTATTTTGTCGATAAAATATAATGAAAAATACGTAGGTAAAGTATCGGCAGTCCGATCCCTAACACACTGTATAATAATAATTGTTAAATAATATTTTTCCTGTCAACAGGTATGCGACATTAATTTAAAAATTACTAATGTTAATCCAAAGTTTGGCGGAGCTACCGATGACTTTCATATGGGCATCTAGCAGAATGGAAACATTTATGAGAGAATTGCACCAAAATGGAGAACAAGTGTGGTTATTAGGTAGGTTAGTAAATAATATTATGGTATATTTTTAGTTAACACTTGTTGAAAACATTTTATTCGCAAATAATCATTACATAGTACAAATATTTATTTATCTGTTTTTAGGTGATTCTGGATATCCTCAGCGGCCATGGCCATTAAATGCAATACCTGGCTCTGTTGAAGATACATATACTCAGCGTCATGTACAAGCAAGGAACTGTATAGAGCACTGTTTTGGATTGCTCAAGTCACGTTGGAGGTGTTTATTAAGACACAGGACCTTGCATTATCATCCTGTGTTCACGGTGTTCACGGTGGCTGACAACAGCTAATAGGATACTTCGACTATATGTTTCGACTAGCGAACCTTCGCATAATTTACGTATCTTAGCAGAATTCGTCATCAGAGTGTATGCTCCGATGGTTTGAAATTAAAAACAAACCATTTTGCGTGTACGGATCAAAACACCTGCACAAAATGATTACATTATCGAGGTACCTTCCTGCAAACTTATGAAAATAGTTGATCCTGTGCTTCAACGCAATGGGTACTTCGGCCACAGCGAAAACATTTTGCTTGGTATGCTTGCGGACGATCGCAACCATATCAATTCGACGCTAATTAACGACGCTAAGGACGGCGCATTGTTAAAATACGAGAGCAGACTTCGGGCTTCGGGCACCGATACGAGTGTTTAAATTATCAGCATTTAACTTCTCTACCGCCGCATATACAGATTTGATTGATTGGAGCGATGTATCAGAGCCTCCCCTGATCAAACAGATACAAACCGACATTATTGTAGAGCTATTCGGAATATTGAAATAGTCGAAACGGAGATTCTGCCTACATTTCGCAAAATGCCATGCCACTCACAAGCAACTGAAAGATGCATTAAGCTGGTCACTGAGGCATGTGTTTCTGTGTGTGGACCAGATAAACGTGAAGGATGGATCCGAAACAAGTTAAAATCGTGCAATATCATGCCGGCTTAGCCCGAAAGGGCGCGAGCACCTAAACTTAAAACACCAGAATAATAGTACTGGTGGTGGTCCAAACAACAGACATATTTTAACAGCTTTGGAAGAAAGGGTGGTGGCCTTTATTGGAGTCTCTGCAGTGGTGGGTCAAGAAGATGTGGCAGAACTTGGGTTTAATGTTAGTATAAAAATAAAGCTGCCGCAGACCATAAAATTACACGGGACACGGTTTATCGCTGTCTTCTGTTCATTTGAACATGGACCCGTCAATGATAACTGCGCTTGCAGCTCTTATATTAATAGAATTATTAAAAAATAAAGTAAAGCGCAATGTGTGGGTGGAACCAGTGTTAAGTAATCGTTTAACTTCGGGAATATTTCATTCAATGTTTAGTGCACACCGCGATAACCCTCATAAGATCCTCTCTTACTACAGAATGTCTGTGAACTCATTTGATGAACTTCTATCAATTATAAGCCATTATATCAAACAGGATACAAATATACCGAATGACGTAACATAGCGGGAAACAGCCCGTGTAGTTTAAAGCGCCGGTTATCAGCGGAGTTTGACGCTGCATGCGGCGGTCGTATTTGTCCCGCCTATGTCCCGACAATGGATGGATAAATGGACCGGCTTTTTTAAACTAGCTCCAATTTTTTGTCGAAAAGACCCGTCCAACAACAGACAAGAAGGTGTTGTTACTTCTAGATAACCACGAATCGCACAAATTCTTTCCGGCATTGGAATATGCGAGCAAAAATAATGTCGTGTTTTTTCATTCGCTCCACACACAACAGACAGAATGCAACCGCTGGATGTTGCCATATATGGACGCCGACGTTGTACGATATTATTACGGTAAATTAATTGATAATAACGATTTTTCATGCTATTGTTGCAGATATTCGGCGAAAGCGCCGCCAAATACTAAAATTCCATTTCAACATTATTCAAAAGCCTATAGATGTACTTCGCTAGCAAAAAAGACATAATAAAATTTCATAACGCCTAATTATAACAAACATAATAAAATAGAACAGGACAATTTTTTTCTTCAACACACTAAAGTATCTTCTATACAGGGCCGTCGTCTTAAGACTGGAACTGGTAATAAAAAAAAATATCAGTATTGTTTACTACGCACGAAGAAGAAACTCCAAGATATATATGCGAAACATCAATGTTGTGATGTTGCATCACACGAAGTATCATAAACATTATGAAACATGTCATCCATCAACGTTTTACTCGGATGACGAAAATAATGCAAAGGTCTCGGTGGGAACCGTTGCACCAGCATGGAAACTTCCCTTATTCTGTGACCATAGCAACCAAAATATTCCAAAAACTTTATCATGGTAATAACTACACAGGCAAGTTGCTACGTCAATTCAGGAATTGACCTGGACCTGGACCTGGAGACCTGGACATCATCGACTGCTGTCAATGTGAGTATTCAATATTTAAATTAATTGTTTTCTACATTGTCCTGCACATTCCTACAAGGGATGGAGCACCTCTTCAAAGACTGAATATCATATTTTTTTCGTTCCATTTGCAGATACTGAATCGTGACTTTCAAAGACTTTGCAACATGAACGCTCTGCTGGTCTTGATATCTGTGTTCCTGCTGGTGACGGCGAGGCCAGAACCCGTGCCGGAGTTGCCCAGCCATCCAAGAGACGTGGGTATACATTTCTCAAAACTCGTAGTCTCTGATCGAGGAGTTTGCCGTCTGCTCCAACCTATCAGAATGTCTTGTAAGCTCTAAACTCAAACATTCAAACTCAAACATTCATTTATTCAATTAGACTACTATTTAGTAGCACTTTCGAATCGTCATTACATGAGTATTTTTAACATTTACCACCGATTCGGAAAGCAGTATCTATGGAGAAGAATCGGCAAGAAACTCCATAGTTGCTCTTTTAAATTATGTCAATATTACATAATATGTAACTTATATCTAACTACATAATATATCATAATATGCCAAAGAACTGTCCTGTGGTTTTTACGCGATAACCCTCCATGGGTCTTTATCGTCCATATATTCCTGAATACTGTAGTACGCTCTCTGAACTAGTACATTTTTTATATAAGTTTTAAATTTAGAACTACTAAACTCTTTAATATTGTGAGGAATTCTATTATACAGGGTGTCCCAAAAAGTAGTGATGAACGGAATCTGGGAGGTAGAGGACCTAGAGGGCTATCCGAATAACCCCCATGTATGTTATGCGATTTTTCGTATTTTCGGAGATATGACATTTTTTTCAATTTTTCATCTATCCTTGAGTACGATGAGATTTTTATTTATGGTGACGTGAATTATTGCGCTAGATGCTTGATTTTTTTTGTGTGCTAAGCTGAAAGATAGGCCAATTCAGTATGGTAACATTTACTATCGTTAGATCTTCGAATGGAATAAAAAAAAGAATTAAATGCCAAGAAAGATAAAATTACTCAGTATGTTCACAACTTCAAGGGCCCATAAAAAAATTAAATCACATAAAAAAAGTTTTCCATTTGGCTTTTAAAAACTTGCTCTATCTATCAGGTAGCTACCCTAAAAATTTCATTTTATTATTCAGAAGGCTTCAATCGAAAAATTGAAATCTAAATGTAATCCAGTCTGTAGGTATTTATGCTCTACAAAAGGTGGCGTAGAAAATGTTTTGAAACGATATTGTTTAGGTATGAAAGGTTAATAAAAATCCAAGTTTTCGACCTTGACGGACCCAGGCGCTAGCCGCCATCTTGAATTAAAGGTGCTAAAATTAGGTATATTTTAAATAACTTCTCAATTGTTTACTAAATCACAAAAGTGTCTATGAGGGGTTCAAAGAAGACAAAATTACCTACATTTTTTGCATACATGATTATTCTGTAAGTCTTAAAGGTAAAAAGTTACAAGCGACGGAAATAATAATATTTACAGAAATCATATAATTTTAATTTTGTTTAAAAATTGTACAGCTATCATTTTTTAATTATCTTTGATGGCCCGGGCTGGTTAATGGTGGCTTCTTCATTATCGTCGCTGAAATTTTCTGTTTCATTGTCTGTATTTTTAGTTTCCAACCATGAAATTTCGTCGTCATGACCAGAAGAAATCGAAGACGCTGGAGCACGCTTTCTAGTAACTTTGTACAGAGGGGACATGGATAAGGAATCCTTAGTTATCAATAAAAAGTAAATTGAAACTTGCTTCTTTGCCGCCAACAAAGGACGCTGCATGGTATCATGCGTTTAGGACATACCACCAAGTCCAAAAATGGTATGGAATTGAAAAAAATCCAGAAGACTGGGGCTGGAGATATGACACCAATAGGGTCACTCCAATAACAACGACAGAGAAAGCAGCACCTCAGATGCTTTTAAGTGTAATTTCTTGCCACTGTAAAAAAGGATGCAGCAAAGCATGTAGTTGCAGAAAAGCTGGATTAAAATGCTCTATTGTTTGTGGATTCTGTAGTGGTTAGCTGTGTGAAAATGCAGTAGAGATTCAGATAGATAACGAAGACTGTGATGACGACGAAATTTCATGGTTGGAAACTAAAAATACAGACAATGAAACAGAAAATTTCAGCGACGATAATGAAGAAGCCACCATTGACCAGCCCGGGCCATCAAAAAGAATTAAAAAATGATAGCTGCACAATTTTTAAACAAAATTAAAATTATATGATTTCTGTAAATATTATTATTTCCGTCGCTTGTAACTTTTTACCTTTAAGACTTACAGAATAATCATGTATGCAAAAAATGTAGGTAATTTTGTCTTCTTTGAACCCCTCATAGACACTTTTGTGATTTAGTAAACAATTGAGAAGTTATTTAAAATATACCTAATTTTAGCACCTTTAATTCAAGATGGCGGCTAGCGCCTGGGTCCGTCAAGGTCGAAAACTTGGATTTTTATTAACCTTTCATACCTAAACAATATTGTTTCAAAACATTTTCTACGCCACCTTTTGTAGAGCAGAGGCTTTTACATTTCCCCACAGACTGGACTAATGTGGTAAGTGCAAAAATTTTATTAACATGATGATCATTAAGACCAAATTAAAAGCAATAAATAGGTGTTTAATTACCAGAAATTTTTAAAATAACGCCGCTGTTGCTCAATGCAAGTGCGACATCACCGTAAAAAGTTGTCTTTTAAATGTCGGAATGCCCTTTTATAATTTTTAATGGTTTCTTCTGCTACTATGAATTTCCGGGTTATTTCGTCCAAATTGTGGCATTCTCTCAAGTAGCCGAGGTCTTTTTAGTATCCCCATTGAAACAAATCAATGGGGTTTAGGTCGAGGGACCGTGGAGGCCAGGCTTTAAGGCAGGCGTCACCGGCGCATGCGCAGGCTGCAACGACCAATCCATCTTTCAGGGTATCTTTGCCCTTTAGCCTGGCCTCCACGGTCCCCGGACATAAACCCTATTGATTTTTTCCGTGGGGATACTACAAAGACGAGAGACTGCCACAATTTGGAAGAAATAACCCGGAAATTCGTAGTAGCAGAAGAAAGCATTAAAAATGATAAAAGGGTATTCAGACATTTAAAAGATAACTTTTTACGGTGATGTCGCACTTGCACTGAGCAACAGCGAGGTCATTTTAAAAATTTCTGGTAATTAAACACCTTGTTATTGGTTTTAAATTGTTTTTATTAATCATCATGTTAATTCAATTTTTGCACTTACCACATTTTGATTTCAATTTTTCGATTGAAGCCTTCTGAATAATAAAATGAAATTTTCAGGGTAGCTACCTGATAGATAGAGCAAGTTTTTAAAAGCCAAATGGAAAACTTTTTTTATGTGATTTTATTTTTTTACGGACCCTTGAAGTGGTGAACATACTGGGTAATTTTATCTTTCTTGGCATTTAATTCTTTTTTTTATTCCATTCAAAGATCTAACGATAGTTAATGTTACCACACTGAATTGGCCTATCTTTCAGCTTAGCACACAAAAAAAATCAAGCATCTTCCGCAATAATTGACGTCACCATGACTGAAAATATCATCGTACTCGGCGATAGGTGAAAAATCGAAAAAAACGTCATAACTCCGAAAATACGAAAAATCGCATAACATACATGGGGGTGATTCGGATAGCCCTCTAGGTCCTCTACCTCTCAGCTTCCGTTCATCACTACTTTTTGGGACACCCTGTATAAGCGTATACCTTGACCCATAAATGAATTTTTAACTTTAGCTAATCGGAAAAATGGCATTTCAATTCTATTCCTGTTCCTTGTGCCATAATCGTGTCTATCTCCTACTCTTGTGTGTAAGTCGGAGCTTTTGTGTACATGCAAAATATTATTAAATATATACTGTGATGGTACAGTAAGGATACCAGTATTCTTAAAATGATCTCTTAGTGAGTCCCGAGCACGTAAATTATATATAGAGCGAATGGCTCTTTTCTGTAAGATAAATATAGTTTCTATATCTGCAGCCCTGCCCCACAGTAGAATTCCATAGGACATAATGCTATGAAAGTAGCTGAAATAAACCAATCTAGCTGTATCTTCATCGGTGAGATGCCTTATTTTTCGGACTGCATATGCAGCTGAACTGAGCTTACCTGCAGCGGTGTTGACATGGGCTCCCCACTGTAGTTTCTCGTCCAATGTTAACCCTAGAAATACAGTAGACTCAGTAGGATGCAATACCTCCCCGTTCAAGGTAATATCTCTGTTCAACTTTTTTACATTAGGAAGTAAAAATTCAACACAAGTGGTTTTTTTGGCATTTAATAATAAATTATTGGCAGTAAACCATTCAGATATGTGTAAAAGAGCACTGTTCACTTCGTCAACATTTGGGTCATGCCTATCCACATTAAAAATTAATGAGGTATCATCTGCAAACAGAACTATTTCACACCTATCCTGCAAATAATAGGGAAGATCATTAATATATACCAAGAACAAGAAGGGACCTAAAATTGACCCCTGTGGAACACCAATGTTAATTGACGCACCGCTAGAACGTTCTCCATTAACAACTACAGTCTGTATCCTATCATGCAGGTATGACGCTATGAGGTTCTGGGCTTTTCCTTTAATTCCATAGTGATTAAGTTTACGTAACAAAGTACAATGTTCAACGCAGTCAAATGCCTTGGAGAGGTCACAAAATATCCCCAGAGCATTTTTTGAGTTTTCCCATGCTTTATATATATGTGTTAGAAGTGCAACTCCAGCATCTGTGGTTGAGCGCCCCTTTGTGAAACCAAACTGTTTGGTGTGCAGTAAATTATTAGATGCAAAATGACTACTCAATTGGTTTAATATTAACTTCTCGAATACCTTACTTAATGTTGGTAAAATAGAGATAGGTCTATAATTGTTACAGTCTTCTTGATCGCCCTTCTTAAATAGAGGTATAACTTTACTAAGCTTTAGTAAATTAGGAAATGTACCATAGTCACAACACTTATTAAATATGAAAGCTAAATTTTTCGCAATATTTTCTATTATATTATTAACTAAATTTACGGACATTCCCCAAAGATCACAAGTATTTTTTAGATTAAGCGTCTTAAAGGCAGTAACAATATCACTAGCAGTTACGTGTCGTAATTCAAATAATGTACTGCACCCCGCAACATGGTCCCTCAAAAAGGTTTCTGCAAGTGCTGAAGACGAATTTAAACTATTAGTAATAGTAGCAGGGACACTACTGAAGAATTCTTCAAAAGCAAGCGCAACATCAGCACTTTTGTCAATAACCCTGTCATTATTTACAAGTTTTATGGTATTACTTGATTTGCTTTTACCCATTTCACCATTAATAATTGACCAAACTGTTTTAACTTTATTATCAGAGTCGCGTATTTTTTCTTTGATATATAAACGCTTTGCAGTAAAACAAACTTTTTTTAAAATTTTTGAGTAATTTCTAACATAACTAAGAAAAGATGGGTCTTTATTATATTGCTTCATACCATATAATTCATAAAGAATGTTCCTGCACCTATGTAGGTATACTAGCTGTCGCCCATTTACTAAATGGTAAATCCTTGGTAATATTTAAAGATTTAACTTTAAATATTTTTTCAAATTCATTATGTACTAAATTAAAAAGATTATTAAACATTTCACAAGGACTATTAGGAAAGGATTGATCATTTAGTACGGGCAGGTTTTTATTAATATTATTCCTAAATTTATTAATGCCTTTTTTAGTTATAGGCCTAACATTAATCCTTTTAAATGTAGGTATGCAATCCCATTCAAAAACTACTTTCTGGCCACAGTGATCCGAAGTCAATGTATTGAGAATATTTTTCTCTAAACAGATGCAGTCACAGTATATATTATCAATACAGGTTGCAGAAGTAGGTGTAATTCGTGTGGGTTCGTTAAAAAGTTTATATAGATTAAATGACTGAAATAAATTAACAATTCGTGTAGCCGTTTGTGTTTGTAAAAGTAAATCAATATTAAAATCACCACATACTATAACTTTTTTTTTACTCCTGCTTAGACGCTTTAATATTTCTTCCATGACTGTCTCAAACATATTATAGTCACTGGAAGGGGGTCTATAAACGCAAACAATAATATAACGCTCCAGCTCCACACAGGACAGTTCAATGGTCCGTTCTACAGAAAGATTAACAATGTCAGTTCGTTCTTTACATTTTACACTATCATGTACAAAAATAACAGAACCTCCGTGAATAGCCTGTGTCCTAAAGTATATACTTTTTAATTTGTAATTTTCAATATTTACTAACGACTGACATTGTTTAAGCCAATGTTCTGTTACACAAAATATTTTAATATTGTTATCATTCAAAAACAATTCTATTTCTAACAATTTGCTAGCCAAGCCTTGAATATTTTGATGCACAATGGAAAAAGACTGCTTAGCTGTTGTCTTATATACTAGTTTAAATCTAGCTTAGGGCTAGATTGTCTGTCAACACTTAACCTAGGTTGATGTATATAATTACTACTACATAAAATTATAGTAGATTGATGGTCTGATACCGAACATGTACCAGACTGGTTAATATTATATGCTATTAACATAGCAAGTTCACGCTTATATCTAGATGGCAGATACACTGTATTCTTTGTCAAAGTAAAAGATTTAATACATAAGTTAATGTCAAAGTAAATAAATGCATCACGATGATGATTTGTTAGGTTATACAATTTTAAATTCATATTATGAATTAATCTCAATCAAATCTATAACGAAATTAATGTTGATTTTGTATGTTTTTTGAAAGAAAGAAAGAAAGAAAACTTTTATTTAATGGCACATAGCTTCACAAGTACATAATGAAAACAATTTACACAATACTTATATGGTATTAAAAATACACATTGAAGTGTGAAGTGTCTGTGAAGCATGATGCCATTAAAAGGGGAAATCAGTCGGTGAACATCTGTGACGTAAAAATGTCACAGCACCTATTTTGAGTTATTTTCGATTTTGTTTCAGTTTACAGATCCCACCAGGTCTCGCTCCAAAGATGAAGCCCCAAAACCACACCATCACGTCGTTAAGAAACCTGGGACTGGGATGTTGAGCACCCGAATTGGATATGGTGATGGCCCAGACCTCAATCAATACTGGAAGTTCGGTGAAGACGCCAATCCTCGGGGGATGTCCACCCGAATTGAATTTGGTGATGGCCCAGACCCCAATACTGAGCCTTCTATCCAAAATCCATTACTGTTTAAGATGTTACTTGTTTCCTCTATCGCTTCTGTAACTTTTAAGATTCATATTTGACCCATTATTGTTTAAGATGTTAATCATTACTAGAACTTGTAAGATTCATAACTAACCCAATACTGTTAAATGTAATATGAAATATTTTTATATAATATTTAATGTCATATGGACGTTGGTCCCTGTCCTCTTATAAACTAAAATATTAAGTACATTAATATTTTCCAAAACTACAGGTTTTAGAGGCGGTTTAGACTCCCGGGTATAGTTGGATGCATAGACTGTACCCATGTGGCAATAGTCAAGCCTAGATGAACACTTATTTTTTAATCGGAAAGGTTCATTGTACAAATAGTAAGTTTACATTTGTCTGTGACACAACTATGTTAATAGCTTTATATATGTAGTTCTTACAGAAACATTCATAAGATTATTACATAGGTATATATAATAATTGTTAAATAATATTTTTCCTGTCAACAGGTATGCGACAGTAATTTAAAAATTACTAATGTTAATCCAAATTTTGGCGGAGCTACCGATGACTTTCATATGGGCATATAGCAAAATGGAAACATTTATGAGAGAATTGCACCAAAATGGAGAACAAGTGTGGTTATTAGGTAGGTTAATAATATTATGGTATATTTTTTAATCATTACATAGTACAAATATTTATTTGTGTTTTTAGGTGATTCTGGATATCCTCAGCGGCCATGGCTCATGATGACTCCTATATTAAATGCAATTCCTGGCTCTGTTGAAGATACATATACTCAGCGACATGTATAAGCAAGGAACTCTATAGAGCGCTGTTTTGGATTGCTCAAGTCACGTTGGATGTGTTTATTAAGACATAGGACCTTGCATTATCATCCCGTAGTTGCTGGGAAAATTGTACTTGCCTGTTGTGTGTTACACAATATGGCTTTAGAGGCCAAGGCGCACGTCTCCGCATGGTTGACTAAATATATGATACCCGCGATTCTTCTTAAATAATCTAAAGAGATGTTCAGTGAGATCATTGCAAATGTGCATCGAAACAATCCAGACGTCTTGGAATATTATTCCGCTGAACGTACGGACACACAAGTGTTGCTTGACTCGGCTCGCAACAGTTCCGGCAAGCAATCATCACTGATACTCTGGACATAACAGTCACCATGTGGGGAAGCAACAGTGGACTCTCTAGAAAACCGGCTCGACGGGACGTCGAAGACAGATTGTGGAAGGAGCAGCTGGAAGAATAGCAGAGACAAGACCAGGAGCGTGGAGAGAGGAAGCGGCAGCAGGAGGAACAGCGGCAACTTGAGGAGAGCTTAATGCAGTATGCAGTAGCTTTGCGCGGACACTTTGGAACATCGGCTCGACGGGACGTCGAAGACAGATTGTGGAAGGAGCAGCAGGAAGAATGGCAGAGACAAGACCAGGAGCGTGAAGAGAGAAAGCGGCAGCGGGTGGAACAGCGGCGACTTGAGGAGAGCTTAACGCAGTATGCAGTAGCTTTGCGCGGACACTTTGGAACATCGGCTCAACGGAAAGTCGAAGACAGATTGTGGAAGGAGCAGCAGGAAGAATGGCAGAGACAAGACCAGGAGCGTGAAGAGAGAAAGCGGCAGCGGGTGGAACAGCGGCGACTTGAGGAGAGCGTAATGCAGTACGCAGTAGCCTTGCGCGGACACTTTGGAACATCGGCTCGACGGGACGTCGAAGACAGGGAGCGGCAGCGGGAGGAACAGCGGCGACTTGAGAAGTAGCTTTGCGCGAGCAGGCATCCGGGCGCAGAAGACATATCCGATCATCGTCACACCCCTAGTCGTATATGTCATAATTTGTGCATCTCTATACAAATGTGACGACGCACCGGCTTCCGCCGTGATACTAGATATTCAGGTAGTTAGCTTAATAATGATAATAATATCTTCTACTAGTTCTATCCACCAAGATGTTGTACAAACTGCATCCTATGCATAGATAACCGTTGTCACTACACTTAGTAACACAATTATAGCGACACCGTGACATACTATGCAGCGATAAGTGGTACGGTGCACGTCGCATAGAGTTTCTAGGTACGATATCTGTTATACTATAATCCTAACATTATAAGAAAAATAAAAAGTTAACATATATTATAATAATGTTTCATTTCATCATCGTTACATCACATTATTGATTTCGTTTTGAAATACACGCTGAGAGTTAGTACGGTTCCGAGCCGACTGTAGCCAATATTCTTAGCTCAGTAAAGACAGCAGAGAAGAGGGCACGTCCGTAACATTCACAAAGGAACATCATCCAGACGCAGGTGATATCCAGAACCTTACACGGTGGACACCTTCATACCGCCTGGCGCCCCTTTCAGCATCGGCGAATTTATGCGTTTCAACGCAGCATATCAACAGTTTCTCGCATCGATCCAAAACCTGGACTTGACTTTCCTGAACGGGAAGGCATGCCCCGTCCGCTACAGCTTCGATGCAACAAGGCCAGAAGAAGATCGCCTGCTGATAAATTGGGACTGGCTCACGCCTCTATTTTGGGAGCCACCGCCCGGTGAGAGAGATTTTGTGAGGCTGCCCGTGATACTACAGTTCGTCGAGAACATTCGCTTCCAGAAGTGCAAGGCGGTGGCCAGCGACACCTGCTCCTGCGGGAAAAAACCCAATAAAGTGGTTTCACCTGGACATGAGTGCAAGAACAAACTCCACTGGCATCATTTCTGTACGGCGCACGTCTCCGCATGGTTGACTAAATATATGATACCCGCGATTCTTCTTAAAGAATCTAAAGAGATGTTCAGTGAGATCATTGCAAATGTGCATCGAAACAATCCAGACGTCTTGGAATATTATTCCGCTGAACGTACGGACACACAAGTGTTGCTTGACTCGGCTCGCAACAGTTCCGGCCATGGTGCAGCTGAATCTGAGTAGTGTTAATAGTGCAGCATATACTGTTCCTTAGATTGAAATAAAAGTTTGTGTTGAATGTTACTTTTATTTTTCTTACCCTCATTAGTGTAGGATGATGGAGACTTGTGTAGGTAAGGTACTGTGAGACCGTTCCTTCTTACAGTGCTTCAAGTTTAAATGTAGTTACGATCATGACAACTCTATGTTCGATGCAATCAAATCAAGCTTGGACGGCGCTGGAGGTGATTGCTAGGTATAAGGTTTTACTAGCCGCTGCATAGCATGTAACATCACTTACAGTTGTGTTGCAAGGCGTAATAATAAGAATGCAAAGCTCCCTTATCTCAAACAATGCTTAGGAACATGCTTATCATATGTCTTTAGCAAAGCCTGAGTGTGCATTCGCTTCTGAGTACTTGGACCTGCTAGGTACGGAGCAGACCATAGAGGAATATGAGCCGTCTGAATAAGGTTTTTCTCACTTGATGCAAATGCAGATAAGCCACAAACAGTATTATGACATGTACTAGCGGCAATTAGCGTTCTATCTACAACTCGATATGGACATAGATTGCCCCATAAACATGTCACTACATGGCACACTATCGTCTAAATAAAAAACAAAGCAAGTGTCATTACTCTCAAAATGATTGTGGGATCCTTATCAAAATATTATTATTGGCTGCCATATTAAAGTAAGTAGCTCTCTAGGGTAAAACCCGTGCTATATTCATCTTATGATACGTGGCTAAATCAAATTCCAGTATAAAAAAAAATCGTTTTGGAGATGGAGTATTTGCAGATTGCCGGCAGTCATTTTTGTCAAATTCAACTGAAACCATACACGTATTCACAAGCTTTAAAGAATATAACACAATAAACGCTTTAAACTACGTTCGCAAAGAAATTATACAATGTGTGGAAACGATGGCCACTTTAATACAAGAATATTTACAAAACGAGGATTGGAAAGAAAATATTAAGAAAAATATTATCGCTGGTCTAGATATTGTAGACTTTTCTTTTTTGTCTGGTTGTCAAGAAAATCTTAAAATAAATACACAGCATTTAAAAACAAGTGCTTTTTATATATGTTTAAAAAGATTTATCGTTTTAAAGAACAGAGAAATGGACGAAGAGGAAAAACAAAAGGCGCTAAACAGGAAAATCTCATATTGTTTTATTTGGGTTTAAACATGCTTGACTATCCAAATATGTATATAAAATGAAAATATCATTCGAATATTCCCGCTCCTTCTTCAGTTTGTATTGCTTATTCGCAATGGCGCTAGTGTGCGTACGTGTATAATTCGTGGTCGCTTTTTTTTTTCCATAGAGTTACCATTCTTCTCTCGGTAGAGAGTAGTATATTCCTTGCAATTTACCGATCCTACCAGGTCTCGCTCCAAAGATGAAGCACCAAAACCACACCATCACGTCGTTAAGAAACCTGGGGCTGGGATGTTGAGCACCCGAATTGGATTTGGTGATGGCCCAGACCCCAATCAATACTGGGCCTTCTATCCAAAATCCATTACTGTTTAAGATGTCATTTGTTTCCTCTATCGCTTCTGTAACTTTTAAGATTCATAAAATACTCATTACTGTTTAAGATTTTGATCATTCCTGTAACTTGTAAGATTCATATTTGACCCATTATTGTTTAAGATGTTAATCATTACTAGAACTTGTAAGATTCATAACTAACCCAATACTGTTTATGTAATATGAAATATTTTTATATAATATGTAATGTCATATGGACGTTGTTCCCGCCATCACTAACGTAGCTTTTAAGTTTCATAATTAACCCAATATTGTTTAAAATGTTAGTTTTTCCCATAATCACTACTGGGACTTGTAAGCTTTTGTAACTATACTTCCTATCTACCTCAGTACTATCTAACATGTTACTTGTATTTCCTCTGTAAACCGTGCGGTTTATAAGATTGCTCTGTAATGCTTTATTTTTTCTACTCTTATAAATAAATATTATTATGCAATATTTCATGGTATCATTGACATAGAATAAGCTGACGCAACACCGCGTCCAGTAGGTATCCCAACTCACGTAAATGCCAAACAGAGCGTAAGGTCACGATCGGCCCACTAGGCTGCATGCAATGTGCATCTGATCGACATTCAGAAATAGACATCACGCTGCAACTTGTGCAACTGCACTCTTAAAAAGTCGAGCGTAACGGCCTAGGAATTAACGTCATTGCATGATGGAGTTTTGTCTCCTGATTCTAAAAATACCACTCCCCGCTACCCCTGAGCCTTAACTTTGAAGTTAGAGCCTGCAAGGACTTGTGACCTTAACTGTAATATTGGTTTCTGATCGCCGGCAACAGACGTATGCTCTACGTGCTTGACTTTAGACGAAAAAATAAAACGAGAAAAAGATCAAAACAAAAAAAGAAGCTTTGATTATGAAAAGAGTACACAATTTGAGAGCTAAAGCTTTCTACAACCTGTTGAAGGAAGAAAAAGAAAATTTATTGACCTTATCCTTTGACAAATAATTTTAACAGCCACTTTCATATTTTATTGAAAAAAATCATCACCAAATCTATAGAACACCTGCATCAAACCACACACGAAAATCGTCATTTATTTTTAAAGGCTTGCCAGCAGCGACACATGTTTTACTTCGTGATGATACAGTAAAACGTCCGTTACAACCTCCTTACACACGACCATAATAGAATATTAAAGAGGAGAGATAAAACCCTTACATTGGAAGTAAATGGGAAAGAGACAACAGTTAGTGTAGACCGTGTTAAGTCTGCGCATTTAGATTCAGAGGAAACACCCATTCTAACAGCCCCACGTCCCATAGTCTGGCTGACAATACAGTTCGATCACCCACCCCAATTTCCCTTAATTTAGAAACCCCATCTCCCACTGCATCTGTCACCACCAGATCTGGGAAACGTGTTAGATTCAGGAATATGCTAGATTTATAAAATTGTTATAACCTTTTTTTATGTGTATACATTTTGTAATGTTCTTTGTTTTGTATACTTTTATTTTCTTCGTAGTGGCGTGGTGTGGTATTCATTATTATTTATCTGTTTTCCATAATGGCAACATTATTCTGTGTCGTCTAACCAAGGCACTTGGCTTGAGAGTTTCAAAAAAGACGGTTAATTTTCATAAGATTTATGGGGATTTAAAGGTAAAATAGTTGAAGAAAATAAATTTGAGGAGACGTGTTGTAATACACAAATATTATAATCTGTATTTTAACTATTGTATAGTCTGTGTGGTATCACAGTAAACAGGAATTATTTTTGTCCTCCTCCTGTCTCTTGTCTCTTTGGTTCGTGGTGTAATGTCGTGTGCGCACAATGTAGCTTGTAAAAATAAAAATATTAATTTATATTTAATATTAATATAGCTGACCTAGTGATCCACAAAAGGAATCCAGAAAACCAGCTGCTGCAAAAATTAACCATTTTTAAGTCATTTGTGTCTGTAATAGAAAAAATAACTAAATGAAATACAAACTTTTACCAAACTGCTGCTCAAAAGTTAAAAAAAAACCAAAAGGTAGAAGATTTACTCTAGCAGAGAAAATTCTGTCTATGACAATTTTGAAGCAAATTAATGCAAACATTGTTTGTCCTTCCTTCATTGTCAACTGTCACAGTGGATGATAATTGTTATTGATTCTTTTCTGACCTGTTCAACGGTTTAGATTACGAAGAATTCGTTGCGATTTTCTTGGATGATATATTCGCCAGATGTATTTATCATTAATTCCAACGTTCGTCACAGTTTTCAGTTGATTTGCGTTTTAATCACAGTGAATTTTAATTATTTTTAAGCGAGTTACAACGACAGGTGTTTACTATTTGACACCGGAAACCGTACTCCGTACCGTATAAGAGAGCTTAAAAGTGTTGTTCAAAGTTTGCCTGTAGAAAAAAAGCTGTTACACTTTTATTTGTTGAAATCTCTTTGGCACCAGGAACAGAATGTAACATGACAACTGGCCAAATTATAGGATTTGAAGACAAGGGGAGTGATAGCAGACACAAAATTCTGGCTGATCATGCAGTGTGTCTGTAGTGTGTCTTCATGATAAAAAGCATAAAAAGTAAAAGCAAACATGCCATTAGTTTCACATTTTGCAAGAGCTACACAAAAGCATCTGACATAAAATAAATTTTAACAGAAGCTATGAAGGAACTTCATATTGGGTTTAGGGTTGTGACCAAGCAGCATCTAACGTAAAAGTTACAAAATTGCTCCAAGAAGAAACAGAAAATAAACATAAACAAAGGGAGATCATTTATAAGTCAAAGGGAGATCATTTATAAATGGAAAAGAAAGTGAAAAGTTTTGATGAAAAGTGAAAGTTTTTTATTTGACACACGACATTTGTTGAAGGGAGTTCGCAATAATTTATTAAAAAAAGATGCAGAGTTTTTGCAAAATGGAGACACTAAATGTGCTAAATGGGAACATTTAAAGCTTTTGCTTGATATTGATGATGGAGACGATGAAATAAGGCTACTGAATAAGCTTACACAAATTCATATCATCAAAGACAAAATACCAAAAATGAAGGTAAAATATGCTGCACAAGTTTTCAGTCAAAGGGTGTCAAGTGCATTAAAATGGCCTCTCGAAAATTAAGTGACTCGGAAATGACACACTTGGTTGGTTATCTAACATACCCATCGAATGATGTAGTCACACTGTGTTGCAGCGCTGAAAGTTATTTCAGACAAAATATGAAGAACAAAAGAATGTATGATTTGATTTATGCTAAAATTGTATTATATGTTCTGCGTAACAATCAGGCACTGATGTGTATTGTGTGCACATCGAATAGACACTCACATCACTATACACATTTTTTTATACATTTTTTTACAATTTTACTATGGGATTAAATCAAACCAAGGAAAGTGTTGTCGTTAACGAAAGTATTT
This sequence comes from Colias nastes, assembly GCA_907164665.1. Classification (NCBI taxonomy): domain Eukaryota; kingdom Metazoa; phylum Arthropoda; class Insecta; order Lepidoptera; family Pieridae; genus Colias; species Colias nastes. The sequence continues at coordinate 631 of CAJQZM010037013.1, read as the reverse complement.
GCATGTTTCAAAGCTGGAAAATAAAATTAATATATTTGGAATCGTAATTATTTTCATTGCTGTTACATTAATTATTTTTGTTTGTTGTGTTTTGAAACAACAGTGCATTAAAATTAAATTAAACCACTAACTAGGGTTTAAAAATTAATGTCCATATTGTAAAGATGTCTTGACTACCAAGCCTGTCTCCAAATGAGGATGATTATAACCAGAACGCAAAAACCTTGTATGTGAACCGATATACAGCATTAACATCCTTTGTAAATAGTTTGTTGTAGTAAAAAAAATGAACATAAATCCGCATTTGCAAATTACAATGTTATGAAAAGATGAATGAAGGAATGAGGATGAACATTTTTATGAAGTTTTGGAATATTGGCGAACAGGAACAGTTAAAAAAATTACAATAGAACGCAAACATACACTGTTTGCCATCTCACTCCATTGCCGAGAAAATCAATATATATATTACCAGTACAGAATAAAGACGATGACATCGAACAAATCGATAATGAAGACGATAATACTACTGAAACGAGTGACTATGAACTCTGAAGTTTGGAAGAGACGAAAAATTTATCCAAAGAAAAAAAGATGATGCAGAATATGGGTTATGTAATAAAAAAAAAAA